>BJBW01001968.1:61403-100619 GCA_004320125.1 Scolopax mira
AGAGGAGGCTCCGGGGAGACCTAATAGCAGCCTTCCAATACCTGAGGGGAGCTTACAGGAAGACTCGGGAGATTCTGTCCACAAAAGCCTGCAGTGACAGGACCAGAGGCAATGGCTTTAAATTGGGAAAGGGCAGATTTAGATTGGATATTAGGAAAAAGTTCTTTATTACGAGGGTGGTGGAGCACTGGAACAGGTTGCCCATGGAGGTGGTTGAGACCCCTTCCCTGGAGATATTCAAGGTGAGGCTTGTAGAGGCCCTGGGCAACCTGGTCTAATTGGGGGTATCGCTGCTGACTACAGGAAGGTTGGACTAGATGACCTTTGGAGGTCCCTTCCGGCCTAGACAATTCTGTGATTCTATGATTCTCATAATTTTATCACAGAATGTAATTGGAATGGTGAAGTACAATCCATTCTTGTTAAATATCTACTGGCTATTCCAAATTATCTTATTCCCCTTAATGCACCCAGAAATGGCTTCTGAAGAATGTAATTCCAAGAACTTTCCTGGGACGAAAATGGAGCTGAATAGCCTGTAATTCCTAAGATCACTCTAAGGATGGCTGTAGCATTTGCCTTTCTCCAGTTACTGGGACTCTCCCCCAGTGTACACTTTTCAAATTTCAGAGATAGTACTCGCGCAATGATGTAAGAGAGCTCTGTCATCACCCCCAGGTACATCCTGTCCCATGGACTTATATTGGTCATGATTTCTCAAAAGATTCCTTATTTGATCATCCTTCATTACTTGTAGATCTTCTCCTTGAAATCCTGTCACAATACAAAGACTAGGAGACCTTCTCCATGAAAATCAAGGCAAAGAAGGCATTGATTACCTCATGATTAACTCAGCACTAGTTGTATCTGTTTGTTATTAAATGGCTTATTCATCAGCAGACCCACATGCTCTTGCTCACCTTTATACTGGTAACAGCAGAAGCTTCTGCTCCCATTGATGTCACTTGTAACTCTCAATCGAAATTGAGCTTTGGCTTTCCTATTAGCATCCCTGAAAATTCAGGCAATGTTTTTACTTCTCTTTGTAGCCTGTTCCATTTTCAGCTGTTATATGCTTCCTTTTTGTGACCAATACTCTTGGAACAATACAAGTAACAAGACTTTAACAGCAGTTTATCCTGTAAGTCCCCCAGTTTCTCCTTCAATATCTGAATTGCAACAGCTTACAAAATACTCTGACAGGGTACAAAAAATATCCATGTCAACAAATCCCCTAGGACTTTACTCATTTATTCCATGTATTCCAGAGCAATCTTCAAAGTCACTTAAAAATAATTCTCCATACATTGTTTTCCTCTAAATAGCATGCAGAGAAGCTCATAAGTTTCTAAGTAAGAAGTGAAGACTCACTAAAAACATAAACATAGATACATACTTAATTGAACCTTGCAAGCTATATGTTTCCAGAATAAGTACTTATCTATACCAAAATGTTTTTGGCACAGTCACAAAGAAAATGATTTCTCTGTTCCAGCATATTCAGTATATGCTTAGGACATGGTAAGCAATATCAGTTTTCCTCTATCTTATGTTATTTCTGCTCATAAAAAAGGAAAATTCACAACATCTTTCAAAATTTTTTAGACACTGCACAAAAGACAATTTGTTCACAGTGAGGGTTTTACTGCCCTCGGTAGTAGTTCTGACTTGCATCCAGAGACGTTTTATTAGACTAGCTCAAACACGGAGCTAATTTGTTAATTCTGTATACTACTATTTTTGTATTAATATTTGGAGTAACAAAATTTATCTTCTAGGCATGCCACCCAAATACAACATTCATCCATATTTGCCTAAAGTGACTGTACTATTAATTTGCTCTGCAGCATGTTTTGCTACTTCATAAACCCTGATCCTCTACTAAGCAGTACAATGCTTTCTTTTACTACACATGTAGTAGTACTGAACATTAAGAAGGACATTTTTAAGACCTCTCCACAGCAATTTAACTTGTCTGAGTGAATTCAATAATACATAGAAGGCTCCAGAAAGACCTTATAGCAGCTTTAGATTACAGGGGCTACGGGGAAGATGGAGAGGGGTTCTTTTTTGCCAAGTGTAGTGATAGGACGGGGGGTAACTGTTTTAAACTTAAAGATGGTAGATCTAGATTAGATTTTAGGAAAAAATTCTTTACTGTGAGGGTGGTTAGAAGTTGTGGAGGCTGCTTCCCTGGAAGAGTTCAAGACCAGGCTGGATGGGGCTTATAGCAACCTGGTCTAGTGGGAGGTGTCCCTACCCATAGCAGGCGGCTTAAAACTAGATGATCTTAAGGGTCCCTTCCAACTTTAACCATTCTATGATTCTGTGATTCTATAGACCAAGGAAGTGGTTCAGTTAATAGCAAGCAACTGGAAAATACAGCAATATTTACATTTTACTTATTATAAACTCAAATCACAAAAACAGCTTAAGAGTTCTGTCTCTAAGACAACTGACTGAAGAACCAAAAAACTGTTAGGATGATGTTCACTATTTGCAATTGTAATCCCCTTCCCACTTGTTACAGGTGAAATTAAGTTTTATGTTGTAAATTACTCATTCAGGTCTGGTAAGGAGAGTTCCACAATCACTGTCCTCCTTTTACTTCTAGGAATTGTGTTTATGAATGTCTGTACTGCACATACAGAACTGCATCATGTTCTCCTCTTCCTAAAGCACAATATCTTTGATTAATTTCATAGCCTTAAAAGCTGATACTAGAATTCTAATGAACTAGAATTCATTAAGAACAAGTGCCTTCCTGACAAACTGCAAATGTCTGAAGGAGTATTCATGATTTTAGATTAATTAAGTACAGAATTAAGTACAGAAGATTATTTCCTCAGCCTGACACTGTGTACATTACTCTCTCATCACCTGCTGAGAAACAAATCAACTTCATGGACAAGTACTTCTCTACTTTTTGCTCAGTACTTCAAGGCATGTAAGCTTATTGTAACCTCCTGGAGATAAAACTGGGCAACAAAAGTGGAGAAATTGGAAAATCTTGTTTATTGCTTACTCCATGAACTTATCAATATTTACCAGGACTACCACTGGTTTTGGAAGTGTTTTCAGGACAGCAGTATCAGGTCTTTGATATGTAAAGCATATATGGAGCAACAACTCTAAGAGTAATGGTTGACTCCTAATTTTTCTTCACGCAAGTAACTTGTTAAAAAAGCAATTACCTTCCTTCATCTTTTCCAGTTACAATAAAAAGAATTGAGCATCACTATACAGAAATTACCCTGGAATTAATTATAAATATACAAAAGCTAAATTTAGATTTTAAAAATAAAGTAAAATTTAAGATTTGCACACCATCACTTCTCTCACAGTCAGTATTTTCTTACGTAGTCAAGCGCTGCATGTGCCAATACAGCAGCTACAGATCTATAAACCCATCAATCAGTACATGTAACACATACTGCGACAAGATCAAGTCCCATTTCCAAAGAACAAATTTTATCATAAAGCTAGATATGGTGACAGCTCCTGCTTCTCATTCTCACTGATATTCTACAGCACAGAATCTGTGCAGAGCCTCCAATGAATCCGAGTTAAATGAAGGTAAGTTTTAAAACATGATTTCCTTATTGAGAGCAGGAGCTCAAAAAAAGCTGTTTCAGTTTATTGGCTAAACTCTAGATAGAGCTTGAGTGTGTGCACAGATGCTTATATGTGTATTTACATGTATGTTAATATGTGCTTACCTACACAGAGATATGCAGAATATGTTTTCTACTTGAAAACTACATTACTCCATTCAGCATTTAGCAACACCCAGAACTACTCCCATGTTAGTAAAAACATTTTGCCTTGCAAAAACATAAAATCTTATTTTCAGAATAATTATCTTAGATACCCTTAGAATTTTTTTTCCCCTCAAGTTAACAGCAATTAAGAAAACTTAGACAAAACATTCGTAGGTAAATTTGTGATTCACTGAAACCCTATTCTTTAATTAAGTGGTCAGAGCCATTACTCTGAAATTTGGGTTAGGTATGCTCTTTATGAACAGGCTCAGAGTAATGACCATACTGATGAGTAATAGTTTGTCACAGGAATGAGATATTACGTAACTTCAAATTTTGATCACTCATTCCTGAAAAACAGATCATTACTGATTGCATCCTAGCTTCCCAAGAACAAAATATGTTAATATTTTGCAAGAACAAAAAAAAAAATAAAACCATTAACTAATCTGATAAGCATTTATGTTTATTAAGCTTCATGAGTGAAGCCATAGCCTTTTTTCTTGAATTGTTGTACTCTGGTTGGAATGAAATTTACTTTGTCTGCTCAACAATTGTTTTTTCTTACCATTTGTGTGATTCAAGGACTATAGAGGGAACAGTGTACCAGACACAGCAATAATAACCACATTTACACAGCTATTTGTCATAGGTGATTTTGTACAAATAGTACCTACCTACTGAGATTCTTTGACTTATAATTAGACGGATATTCTGTGAGCTACACAGATGCAAATGGAAAGCCTTCCTGTGACAACAACATATAGAAAATGCTTGCTACGTTGAAGAAGCTATTCCTTACCAATATTGCAGGAAAGGAATCAAAACTACACAATGCAGGTTTTCAGAGACTTGGTAAAACAGGAATATTTTCTCAAGTTAGGTCCATTTATGAATTTCAGCTTGAACACAGTATATCTAAGTCTGATTTAGAATATGGCAATAGAGACTTAAGAACAATTAGTTGCATAAATCAGCATTATTCTTTTGCACGTATACTTTATTATACTTTTATATAATTCTGAGTGTTCTGGCAATGTCTTCCACATGGCTGTTATCTCTGACTGCATTTCCTTCTACAGCTACTTGCTTACCATTAATTCACTCTGTCACTCTCGCCGCCATTTTGAACACTGCCTTACAATGTTCTGGTGTTCACCTTTTCACTTCAAAGCAACTTTTCACTCTCACCTTGTCTTTAACATACAGAACTGGAAGAAAAGGTGATCAGAATAAAAGATCATTGTTACTGCTGTGGTCCAAGCTGTTAGCTAAACTATACTGATATAGCACTGCTCCTGTGACTAAGATCGATTCTTTCAGGGCTATTTCATATACGTTTCCACAATATAGGTAACTGTGATTCACATAAATTGATGAATGAGTTCTCGTAACACATCATACATAAAACACGAGAACTGTTCCCTCAGAAAATTAAGATGCATTATTTCACACACATACACAAGGCTGGTTACTTAACGATAGTGGACAGCCTTTACAGATAACCTATATTTTCACCCTGAAACACGGAACTAAACTGAACAGGCATTCTGCCTGTCAAAGTGGCAGAGAGGCTTATCACAATCACCAGGAACTTGAGCTGTCTCAACCTGAGTTTTCACTAGCTTCAGGCTTTCTAATCACTACTTCACAGATTCCCCAGAGCAGCTCAAGAGCTGTGGCCCCAACTCTACCCACAAGAATGTCTTCACCTAATTCTTTATGCAGGAAACAAGCATGTTATAAAACAAACTCATTTTGTAGGGCTGGACTTAGGAAAAAAAAAAAAGGGGAGAATTGAAGTGGAAGGTGTGTGCAGATGTCCTGTGATGTTTAAGAATTCAAAGCAATGTTTCAAGTTTTGGAAATCATTGTTCTAGTGATTTTCTCTCAAGTGAAAGAAAGGGCATATATCACATAGAATACACAATGTCTCCAACTCGCCACCCCAGATGGGAAAGCTGTTTGGGAGAAGCAGCTAGGAATCAATGATGTAAGATGTATATATATAAGATTTACCAGATACTAATCTTTAACAAGTCTCAGATTTTGATATTTCTCTAAAATGGACATGGTATATTCAGATGATTGTATTATTTATCCCTTGCTATAAAGATGGTTTAATGAATTCCCCTTTTCATTTTTTTTTAATCTTGCACACACATTGTTTGCTAGTTACAGATGCACTCTTGCAATGAAGTACAAATCAAAGTAGATTAAGCACAAGATAATTTCAAAACATAGCCTTTTCTGTGATCTGAGTAAATATCCATGATAGCACAAGTTTTAGTAATTTTTAGTTTTCAGACCACAGAATATGTCTATGTTTGTGGGTAAATTTTCAGTAATACAATAACTTCAATAGAATATGTTCTGCTTATAAATCTTTTTGAAATAACCAGACCTCTGAATCTGTATAAGACAATGAATTCTATTTTGTAATTGACTTTTCCTTTCCATTTTAGCTGCTTTTTTACTAAAATTATGATGGATGATGACTGCAAACTATCAAGAATAAGTACATCTTTTCATTCTTCGGTTTAAATGAAAGTTCTGCTGAAGAAAACTGGCTACACACCACAATAACTGACCTACCAAACCAGCCTCATTACCAGAACTAACAACATACCCTTTGGTTTCCTGGCTGCCTGGCTCATTATTTAATCTATTAATTAAAATTCATTTCTTGTATATGGAGAAGAGAAAAATTCTGAAGTTCAATCCGGTATACTGCTCAATTAGCTTACAGATTAACCACATGAAAGACTAAATTGAAAGCAAAAAGATTATGTTGCCATGCCTTATTCTGCTTTGTCTCAAAGTTCAAACAGAACTAGCTTTACATATCCATCCAGTTTTACAGCCCCTCTGCTTACAACAAATAAAGACAGTAAAATGTGCCACACAGCAACCAATATGAAAAAAAAACCACAAAGACCAGGAACTGTCTTACATCATTTTGAAGAAAGCATTCCAAAATGCTATTAAGTTTATCAGCTTTTCAGAGTCAGATTATCATGTGAGGGGAAGACAACATATTTTCAGGACAAGAACAAGATTGTTTATGTCATACTGTCTTTTTGGTGTGTTTCTATGCCCGCCAGAAAGATACAGTATTTTCATTTTATATCAATTCTGGAAGTGATTCATAATTAAGCAATGTACACACAGAAAAAACCTCTGTATTTTATATTTACATAAGCACATACAAATAAACAAGACAGGGTAGGTTTATACTCACAAAGCATTTTTGAAATAAAAATGGTAAACTTAAATATGTAATTATCTAAATACTGTTTCAATAAATTGTAACATACACAATATAGTAAACAAAGGGATGATGTGCCATTCAATTTCTATAAAAATGAAATGTCATACATGATGTTGACATAAAATAGAATATGCTGAAATAATTTTCACAATCTGATTTTAAAGACATTTGCCAATATTTTTATTTTTAAGAATTATACTATTATTACAGTATTATTTTTAAATATCACAGATAAGAAATACATACTTTAATGATTCTCCTAAAGTTGAAAATCAGAAAATGGCATTTAGGCAGATGATTTACTATGAAAATTTTAGGGGATCACACATTACATTTTTGTATTAAGCTAGTAAATCACATTTATTGGAATCTTCCCTCTCCTTATCGTGATAAATAAACTTTTTCCAGAATACAGTATAATAAAAGGGTCTTGGAAATTTGTAGTATAACCTCAGTAAAATAATATTTGATATTTTTACAAATCACAAGTGACTCTATTTTTCAGTTATCCCTTGTTTTAATCTGGCAGTTGTCTTGCATTCTAGATCCTACTCTGAAACAGCTCAGGAAAAGCACGAACAGGAATTTTGATAAGAGCACTGGGTCTTCACTAAAAGTTCAGACATACTAACTTGCTACAGCTGCAATTCCTCAAATCACAACTATTCCAAATACTTATGAACATTTCTAGCACTTAGGTCATGATAGGAAAAACTTTTTTCACAACGTAGTACAAGCTTGAATTCTCATTGTTTTCCATACTAACTTTATTGTGTAAATCTCAAGAAATGTAATATTACTATGATTTTAAATATGGAACTTTAGCCAGACGTGGAATAGAGGAAAAAGATCTAAATGCTGCTTTGTACAGAACACATTGATTGTTAAGCAGCAAAATTTTCTTAGTAAGGCATTTTCACAGAAAGTGTCAGTAAGCACATAAAGGTTTTAGTAGGTTTTCTGACAGCCTTCCCTTAGGCTGTATTTTTAAAAGAAGTTAGCACATTGCCTTTAAAAGCAAGGAAGGAATAAGCAATTCACTTGAATAATTTGGTCTACATGAGTTATCCAAAACCATCATTAGAGAAGAAACCCCATAAAAGCTGTCTTAAAAGTTTCACTTATTAAAGTGAAACATGAGCCTTGCTGGACAAATGTTGTTCCAAATATCTCATCTCTACTTTTCCTCTCCTCTCCCAAATGATTTCAATGATGGGGGGATGATTTCTCCCTCCCACTTGAACAAAATCAATGCCTTATTCTTTCATATCTGGTGTCCTTAAGATATAGAAATTGCAAGAAATGCCACAATACCTAGTAGACTCTATATTGCCCAAAATGTAACACAAGTGATGAAAAGTGACCAAGTATTATGGATAAGGAATTGATATTTTTGAATGGAGACTATTAGGTGAAACTCTACCAAAAACAAAGCAAATTTGTATTCCTCTCTTCCCTTTGCAAGAAAGACTTGAGAAAGACTAAATGAATTAGCAAAGCTACCAGGAGAATAAGGATTATTTCGAAAAGATGAAACTACCTCAAAATAGAAAGGATCTTAAACTCTGCAAAGTCAAATGTAACGACAGACTGAGGCATTAAAATTAAAAAAAAAAAAAAAATTAGAAAGAAAAAGGTCTGAGGAACAGCTTGGAAAAGAAATAAAATCTGTTAATCAATCCTTCCTACAACACATCAGAAGCAAAAGCAATATGTGATGACATGATAGAGAAAGCATTCTAAGAAGCTAAAGTGACGGAGATTTTTAGCTTCTGTGTGTACCATGGAAAAGATTTACATCAGAAGCCTTATCTCCAGAGGACACACGAAAGGTTTAGGTCTCTAATCAAAGCACTGATGGAAGCAGTTATGGAACAAATCAACAGAGTGAGCAGGAAGTCCCCCCTAAAAGGGGGGACTACTTAACCAAATTCAGAAGCAATTCAGGGATGAAACAGCTCACCTAATAACTGCTATACACAACTTCTTTCGCAAAATGACCTTGCTACCTAAGGGCTGAAAGGTGGCAAATGTTAGGTCTAACTTCAAAAATGGGTCCCAAGGACACCTGGAAACTATAAAATTACGAAGTCTAACTTCTGTATTGGCCATATTAACAGACACTTCAATAAAATACAGAATGAACAGAATTACAGGTGAATCTTAGCAACTGGCTGTGGTTTGAATGGAGCTTGCTTGCTTCATAGCAGCTTATACAGTCCTGTGCTTAGCACTTGTGGCTGAAGCAGTATTGATACCACACTAATGTTTTGGCTGTGGCTAAGCAGGGCTTGCACAGCCTCCAGGCGAGTTGGCTGGGTGCAGGCAAGGAGTTGGGAGGGAACACAGCAGGGACATTTGACCCTAAATGACCAGAGAGATGTTCCATAGCCCATGATGTCATGCTCAGCAATAAAAGCTCTGGAAAGGAAGAGAAGGAATGTTTGTGGTTATGGTATCTTTCTTCCCAAGTACCCATAATGCTTGCTGAGGCCCTGATTTCTGGAAGTTGCTTGACATTTGCCTGTTGATGAGGAACACTGAATGAATGCCTTACTTTGCTTGGCTTGTGCCCGCAGTTTTTTGCTACAATTACACTGTTTTTATCTTAATTCATGAGTTTTCTTTTGCCCTTCTGATTCTCTCCCTCATTCTGCTGAGGGGAGTGAGCAGCTGTGTAGGTCTTAGCTGCCCATTGGGGTTAACTCACAATGCCAGTGTAAATATGTAATATATATGTAGGAAATGAAATACCCAAAGGGTATTGACATCTTTTGATTTACACAAACAGAAGACAAAAGTACTAATATCAAGCCTTCAGATGTTACTGAAGGGAATCAAAAAGTCACTTATAAGCATGCAAGTTTCCAGTTACATTTATTCTTTCCCAAGTTAGGCACCATACCTTGCATCATTACAATCAATCAAAGCTTTATTACTAGATTCATGCAATGTGAGAGCTAACAAAAAGCCCTGCAATCCACAAAATGAAGGTTAACAGAACTTTAAGAAAACTGCTCAATGCAATTCCTTAATTGCCTATTGTTATACTGAATTTCAGATGTAGTTTCCAAGAGCAGCAGTCCTTAACATTTCTCCTTTTTTCCTGACAAATGTCAATGAATAACAGGCCAGTCTAGCCCAGTTTGAGAGAAAAAAAAAAAATTATTTATACAAAGAAGAAAGGAGAAGAGAAATGTTAGCTTAGGAAACATTTCAACAAGACAGTACGTAGATTTGGTTCTCTTGGAATAGGCTACAATGTGCTTTAACTCAGTTGCACTATGATTTGGTGATACATAATGATCAAGTCTTATTAGAATAAGAATTCATCTTATTCATCAATCACATAATGATATTCTAATGACATAAATTTTTCATCATATAACACCATTGACAAATAAGAAAGTAAACATTCCATTGCTGTTCTAAAAGGATAAAACAGATTTCAGATAAAGAAATAACAAGGAATAATTTTTAATTTTTTTTTCTCAAAGTTGAAGTTCCTTTGACTGAACAAATTCTCATATTTTTTATCACTTTCTGAAAAGTTAGAAAGAATAGTGACTTGTGCAGCTATGATACATGTGCCTACTACTTGTTCCGACTCTGTGTGGAACCTCTTATTTCCATTAAAAAAATATTGAAGACTTTGTCTTCTGCTTTGAAAATACATATGTGTCAAAGCTGTTTACTGCCATTGGTTCAATCCTGCCTCAAAACTGTTAACAGGCATGCATAAATAAGTACAAAAGTCCAGAAATTATTCAGGTTTCAAAGTTAGGAACTTAGTTGCATAAGTCAATAGAAAGGGATTTTCTCTCAAATTCATATACAAGCCACATAAAACAGTCCTTGGATCCTTTCCCCTAAACGACAAGCTCTTCTACCTGAACTGCCAGAATTAGAAGATTTCTCCTGATCTTCCACACAGATAACTAGGCACAACAGATCTCAATTCTGTTCCATTTTCTCTTATAAGACATTCATGAATTATTTAAAGCCACAGACAATTATTATAAAATATTTTACTTTTTCTATGTATTTTCTAGCACTTACTCAACATTATGGGGTTTAAAAAAAATTTTTTTTTTTCCTTTTTATCGGAAGGTATGGAATTGGATCATTGGAGTTATAGAGCAGATCTTTTATGCAAATATTTTCTAAAAAGTAATTTAAATTTCTTAGCTTCTTACTGTAAACCATATTTGTAAATATATCAGAATTACTCACATTCCAAGCTTCTAGATCCTTCTTTATATAGCTGATACCACATCTTTCTCACATTGATTTTCATCCTAGCTAGCTTCCTTCCACATCCTTCACTTTTCATTTTAAATGGAAACGAATATCAAACTCATCTATTTTTAATTTTTTAACAATATTCTCCTTGAGATCTAAGTTGTGTAGGGGGGTTGCTGTGTTTTTTTACTGGCTTGTATAATCTTTGATAATGACATGCACAATCATAAACATCCTGTCCAGACTGAGAAATCTGCATGATTTTAAAGCCTCAAAGAGATATGCTGCCCATTTACTTTTCTCAGTTTAAATGCTGAGGGGTTGGAAGTGTTGAGACTGTATTACTGTTGAGATCATTCCGTGTAGAACTACCAGTTAACTATTAACTGATTTTTAATTTTCACTGCCAAAGCAAACAAGAGCAAACAGCAGTAAAATGTGCTAAGAATATGAAGAAGAGCAGGAGGAGAAAAAACACGTTACTGGAAACTCTCTGTAGGTAATTTTTAGTATTGTATCATGAAATAACCTAAAACAGCTTCAACCAGAACTCAATGGAATTGAACCCACACACTGGTCTTGTCAGATCATCTTCCCAAAAAGGAGGCCACTGATTGCAACAAAGACAGGGATGAGGTATCATTCCCTCAGTTTTTTGATGACTACTTTTCTGGCCAAAAAACCAACAAAAATGGGTTGACTTTTTTTTTTTTAAGACCTGTTCTTTTGAACTGTGAAATTCCATGTCTTCAACTATTTGGTTGTGTGCCATTTAGATTAGATGAAATTTTAAAAAAAAAAAAAAAAAAAGAAAAAAAAGAAAAAAAAGAAACCGGTATAAAGTCTGATAATCAATCTGGAATAAATACTATAACTACTCTCATGTCCATGGATTATAACCCATGGATTGCATTACTGCTTACTGTTCTTTCTACAAGATAGATCTTACACGTAAATTCTGACTTTTTTAGTGTATAGTTAAGATCTACAAAACTTTATGCCAAAGTATTGCCTCCTCACAGGTAATAACAGAGTACATACAATAGTTCATAATTCTAAACTCTAATAGAAATTCTCAAAAGTTCACACTACGGCAGATGCTGAACACAAACATTTTCACTTTTTTCCATCCAGTTTCAGATAGTGATTGGCCCACTCACCAGAACAGGTAATTAATTCAACACAGTGCTTTTATTAGAAAAGTAACAAAGCCAAACATATTAAAGTTCCAAAAATACAGGAAGCTGTCATTATATTATTCCCCTAGTTTTGTCAATTTAAAAAATGTTCTTCAGTTATTACTAGCATGTAAAACTTCTCTCACTTTAAAACAGTCCTCAAGGTGTCTGCAGACTAAAAGATAGACTTCAAGCTCCAGGGTGAAGTCTATAGTTGGTAGATTTGCTCATCTGAGCAATAAAAGCTTTGATAGTAAGATTACTATGTGACTGTACACTAAACAGACTTCATGATCTTGGATAAAAACCAGAAAACAAGAGCCTCCAGAAATCTCATTTCCTTATTTTTCAGCTCTATGTATATGTCTCTGGCCTGAATTCTCGTAAAAATATATATACCAGAATACTTGAGTATGGTGTGTTGACATGCATATAAATAAGAAATTGAAAACAAACAAACAAACAAACAAAAAGATCTCATCGTATTTTTCTAGGAAGAGAACAAGAGAACAAAAATGATAGGTGACAATGATAACACTTATTGTGGAACTGCAAGGTCACCAAATTGCATAGTATGTGTGTATAATTAGAACGAGCAAAATATTAAAAAAAAAAATATGAAAATGTAAGACTATTGATCATATATGTAGGACAGAAAGTCATTAATTGAAACACATGGCATTTGGAGACAAAGAATGTTTTGTCAGAAACTCAGTGCTTATTTATAGTTATAAACTTTTTCACAGAAGACTCATTCCTGTTTATTGCCAGAGAGAAAATGGCCCTTGCTTCTTCTTAGCATGGCCATTCTTCTGAACAGACTCAAATTCCCCCAAAGCTCTTTAACGGCAACCATTGCACAGTTAAAAATTCAGACATTCCTAATCCCAATTTTGCCTCGTTTTGAGCATATTCACACCCTCAGTTCACTGTCTCTTTTGTGAATAACAAGGACAAGAATTTTCACCTGACCCATTCATTATCCTCAACAAAAGAACTTCAGAAATTTTCTTCCCTGTGAAATATACCATTTTTGGAAATGACGTATTTTTACTGAGATTAATATAAGAAGTTACTGTAACAAGTATTTTTTGCTTAGTGTCATGATTTTGTAGACCAAATTTAGCACTAAAAATGCTCAATTTTATGATGTTTTAAAACCCCAGTTAAGCTAGAGAAGTTTCCACAAAGTAATCTTTTCATGCAATAATTTCAAAACAAATTCTTTTGGAACTTGTCCATTCTACAAATGGATGAGGAAATTAAGTGGGGATGAAGAGAAGGAGAGGGAACAGGATTATGTTCTAATACTTTGAAAAACAATTGTGCTAAATTTTCAAGTTGATTTGTCTTGAAAACATCTTGACATAATTGCTACATTCCACTTGTGCTATGCTCCTCAGCAGAAGAGTTTTTAAAGCTTTACTGAAATGAGTATCCACTTATTTTATCCACTTTCTATCTATAAGAATGAACTAGAACTTTACACATCTGATTCTTGGATATACTATCTGGTCACTAATTAATACTACTTCCGCTATAAAACTGGGGAAAAAAAAAATATCTCCCCCTGCCTTTTTTTTTCCCCCCCCATTCTTTTCTATAGCATTCTGCCTTTGTGTCTTTGACCAGTATGTTCTCAGCTCACAAAATTCAATTGTACTCTTAGTTCATCTATGTATGTATGTACACACAGGCTCACAAAATAAATGTTAAAGCTTTTCTCTTTCCACCTAAGGCAAACTCATTGAAACACAGTTACTTTGTATTTCCTGGCAACTTGTGAGTATGGGCTTTGGTAAATGGGGAAAGATGGGAGGGATTAACCTTACAGTTTAAAAACAATAACAATGCTTTTAAGTGGTTGTATGAATTGTTGACACAAACATAAATAATCTCATAGGCCGTACTATCCCTTTCATATTATTGTCTTAATATGGATTCCCTGCTACTTTATTACTTTTATATGTACTACTACTATATACTATTATTGCCATGTAACATCTGTCAGCAGTTCTAGTTCTCATATACAGCTGTAGTGTCAGAATTGTAATGAAAAATAAAAAGTCCTAACCCTATATACAGATAAACAGAATTGTGATCCAAATCCCTATGTTTCTGGGATTATATAATCATAATCAATGATGTCACAAACAAAATTTTCGTTCAGTGCTTCATGCCACAAGTCCTACCCTGCTTACAGCAGTAAGGAAAGTTCTTGTTTCAAGGACAGTCTATACGCCAAAATTCAGCTTCTCAATCAGTCTCCTCAAAATAGGAAAAGAAGAGTCACTTATCAATCATCATTGCAATGAGTGCCAATCAGTCATAGCACATCCTTGGAAAGCTGACACTTGTAGCAAAGCTTCAGTGTACACAGGTTACAAAGTAGGTGCTGCAGTTAAAAATCTTTCCCCTTATTCTGAATATGTTATTTTTTTTCCACATAGTTTCAGCTCAGCTTGACTTTAGCCATTACAAAATACCAAGATGATCTGTAAAGGGAAGCAATTAATTTATTAACTTGCTATGCTTGATAAATAGTACATGCCAGTATATTTTTCTGGTCTTGTCACGTAATATAAGAAAGCTTGTGTCACTGTAAATATCAGTTTGTGGTAAGGAAAGAGAGCTTATCTGGTGATAAGTGTTTGCATAATTTATTTATTAATATCAGGTATTCTTTTTTTTCTTTTTTAAAATAATTCATTAAATAATTACAATTTTAATTATTCTCCATTATGAGCCACTGCTTTGATCTTCCTGATGCAAAGAGAAAACCAAAACACAACAGTGAAGAAAGCTGTTTCATAAGTCTAAATTCATTTAGACTTATAAAAAACAAAAGCACTCAGGTGTGGCATATGTCAGTTTAAGAACTTAAACAGATTTTCACTGTAAGGATGAATTTATTAGTGGGAAAAAAAAAATCATATGTGAATAATAGTGGAAATTTTGTGGAAAACCGTAGATGTGACAACTCAGAGAAATGGGTTGGAATGAAAACTGCAGTGACACTGACGTTTTGCTGGTAGGAATTGAAAAGTGTGATTTGTGGGTTTTTTTGGTTGTGGGGTTTTTTTGTTTTGTTTTGTTTTTTTTTTTAAGTTATTTTTATAGTTGCTTGGGTGTGTTCCTTCCCTGTTTTTTCACCTCCATGAGCTCGAGCTCACAAGCTTTTGTTTTTTCTTTCTATCCATCCATCTTCCTTCCCTATCCTCCTCACTTTCTCAGTGTTTCATCTTCTTACATACGTGTGTGGCTTAAAATGCTACCAAGTGAACAATTCCAATCACCTCTAAAGACTTCCCTCATCATATACTTCAGTCTATATTTCTGACCATACTTCTGGGATTTACCTGTACTAAATATCTTCCAAAACTTTCTTATAACATTGCTTATCAAATGCAGCTGTTTTACCAGTTTTAAGGAGAACACTAAGACATGAAAGAGCTCTAATCCCTACCTTTCCTTCAGCGTTAATGAAATTAACAACAAATTGAAGTTTCTGAGACAAATATGCTTGGGCCATATTCAAACAATGACTCCACTGCACTACTTTGGAGAATTAGACTTGAACATTTAAATTAATAACACAAAATTGATACTAGTCAAATCATATAGTTAAAAGTAATTTTCTATTCAATTGCATTACTCTCTCACATTCATGGGAGCAAAAAGAGTTCAGCAATGCACACATACACGGGTTCTTTTCCAGTCTCTTTGTATGGAAGATGACAAGGTCACACAAGCAATCAATTTTCATGTCTCTTTGTATGAATTCATACATTCTTCTTGCTTACCTTTCTTGCCTCACACTTGGAAATCTTCAGATTAGTTAATGTCAGATAATACAATTCTGTGGCATACTCAGTGGAGGACACCCATTCAACAGAAAAGAATTTCTAAAAGTCTTAAAAACCTGTAGGATTGTATCATACACCTACACTCAATATATTCTTAATCTCCAAATTACATATTCTTTTAAACTTTCATTTTGTCTTTCACAGCAAATGGAGACACTATTTCTGGCTAAAATTATGTAATGTAATATATCTACCAATATCTCAGAGGTATGGCCATGTATAATGCAAGAATATCTCAAGATCACTGATAAATGGAAAGCAATATTAACTGCACTTTCAAAACTAGCATAAATTATGGAACTTATTTTTGCAAAAATTAATCAAATGAATACAGAACACTTTAGGCCAGTACACTTTGTCTATGTTACGCACAAGAAATTATTCACTAGTTCTTCTAATTTAACTTCTTCAGGGCTGGACAATTCATTTGCCAGTTGGACAAATGTTTGTGTCCTCTATTCGTCTCTTGACAGAAGAGTCTTCCAGTTGATAGGAAAAAATATGGAAGGATACCCACATATGCAGCACTGCATACGTCTCAGTATATTTCCTAGTATTTTGCTCAGTTTCTTTTGTAATGAATAATAGAATGGTTAGAATTGAAAGATCATCTAGTTCCAATTCCCCCCTGCCATGGACAGGGACACCTCCCACTAGACCAGGTTGCTCAAACCCCATCCAGCCTGGACTTGAATGCTTCCAGAGAAAGGCCCTCCACAACTTTTCTGGGCAACCTGTTCCAGTGTCTCACTATAAAAAAACCAGCTTCCTAATATCTAATCTGTATCTCCTCTCTTTATCCATTATCCCTTGTCCTATCACTACACTCCCTGATACAGAGTCCCTCTCCATCTCTCCTGTAAGCCTCCTTTAAATACTCAAAGGTCTCCCTGCAGCTTTCTCTTCTCCAGGCTGAGTAACCCCAACTCTCTCAGCCTCACAAGAGAGGTGCTCCAGCCCTCTGAGCATCAAGGCCCCCCACTGGCCTTGCTCCAAAAGATTTTTTTCCATAGTTTCTGCTGGTAAATTATTCCATTGTAATCAACCCAGTGACCTCTAGCTCGTTTTTCTGAAATATTTAAGATTGAGATATTTTTACATACAGTTTACAATTTTCATTATTTCTATTTTTATTGTCTCTATTTCCTGTAGAAAAACTACCAACAATTCAGTTATCCTGTCACTATATCTATTCCTTGTAGGCTTGTTCCTTTAGAGTTTGCTGGGATATTTTTTTCACTGACTTTGTTTATAACCTTTTTTGATTTTCTTTTCTCTTGTTTGTTTTTTTTTTTCAAAATGCCACAACTTGTAAAGGAACTACTTTTCATTTCCTGTTACTCTCAAATTTTTTTCTGGTCAATGTATTTTTCTCTGTACACATCACTCATTTCCCTCCAAACTTCAACAAGTAACTACATTCCTCCTGAGTTCCACATCACAATTAATACCTCTCTTCTTTCTTTAATAGCTTTTCCCCTTAGAACTGAATGTCTTGGAGACATTCAATGACTCACTGCTTCAGTTCTGGTAGGACAAAATCCCAGATAATTTTAAAATAAAACTTTGTGATATATGAATGCCTCAAAAGCAGACAAGTCTGCTTCATCATATCTTTCTTCCTGTAGCTTAGCTATCCCTACAGCCAATGAGTACAACTGTGTTGCATTTCAATTCTGACTGCATTGGAGGTATTTACTAAGACAAATTAAAGGGGAATTTCCTTTAGAATTGTCATGTAATTACAAAGTCAACAACTTCTGCTTACCCACTAATTACAGAAAATTGTCTTTGATAGCTGCATAATTTGATCATATGTGCAAATATTTGCTCTTGTCTTTCGTGCTGTTTGAAGGATATTTCAAGGCGTCTGCTCAATTCTTCTGAATTTAAACATATGCACAGTGTAAATAAAACATACTATGTGCCAATGGATTGTTTTTACGCAGCTGCCAATTTAATTCCCATTACATTAATTCTTCCATTGAATTCGATTTCCTTAAGTTTCATCTCTTTCAGCAGATGCACATGATCTCCCTTTGAAACAATGTGAAATAAGGGCAAAAACATCACATCACACCAAAAAGTTGAATAACCCTGCATAATTTAGTCTATTTTGGCCCACACCTCAATAGGTTCGTTCAGATTTGCACAAACGCAAGCTGCAGTGTCTGAAAACCAGAGTTATGTGTCTAGCTAAGAGGAAGAGGTTTTACCAAAGGATTAAACCTAAAATGCACCTATAGAATTATATTTTGGATAGTTCCCATTATATTAACACAGTACTCAAGAACCCAATAGCAACTAGAGTGCAGTTTAAATATAAGCCATCACACTTGATGAAGTTGCATGTAAGTAGAAAAAGCTCACTTTCATTGGCTTTCAAAGATTTTTATTCTCTTTGAGAGTCTCATGGAGTTGTTCATAAGTATTTAATTCTTAATCCTCATTCTACATGACAAGAGGTTTGGCTATTATAAATGTAGCCTAGATAGAAGAAATGGGTTTAAATTTAACAGAATTAAATATTCTAAGAAGAAAATGCATTCCATTTGAATTTATTTTAGGACTTTGCTACATTATCATCTTAAAGGCTACAAATGCATTTCATGATAAATACTTGGTAGTTTTTCAAGCAATTCTGATACTGGTTTTCAGGCAGTATGAATTTTTGAAAAACACTTTTTCTTATCACAGACAGTGCTGTCTCTTAGCATAGACCTTCAACATGGACTCACCTCAACTGAGAATTAATCTCACCAAAATATTATCATATAATTAGATTTCCTAATTTTATAGTTATCAATAATTAGATCAAAATATTATTATTAAATTATTAGAACTAGATGGAATGCTGAAAAAGTAAAGTTTATATGGAAGAATGCATGGAGTGAATACAAAAAAGACTACTACAGTGTACAGCAGTGTACATTCTAAATATTAATTTTCCTAGGGGGGAGAAAATCAGAGCTGCCTTCTTATTTTGGATCAGTGACTTAATCTACATAGGCTGAGACACTCCTCCAAACTGGATACAAGAAACCCGTACAAGTAGTAAAATTTGCAAGATAAGAACTAAGAATGTAGAGAAAGTAAAAATGATGTTTTATAAAATTAAATAAGCGGCAGGAAATGTGGGAAGGGTGTCTTGTACCACAGAATAAATGAGCAGAAGACACATCTGATGGAACCAGGATAGTCCTACGTAATAAACAAGATGCCTGGCAGAACAACAGCAAGTTGTGGTCCCAAATATAAGATCAACAATGTCAAGAATAAATGAGGGCACTGCAATGCTCCAATGGTCCCATGGCCATTGCTAGCCCTGGCCACCCTCACCTGTCCTGTGCCCTGACAAATACTCCCTTAAAGCATTTCTGTGAAAGAAGAGCAACAAAAGAGACATGCATGAGCTTTTGGAAAAGCTTAACATATGCTCTATTTTAAGAAAGGGAGAACAGAAATATACAGAAAAACTGAAAGTGTATATAGTTATCCACATTTAATTTTTGAAAACTTATAGTAAACGTAAGTGACAAACAGATTACAGTGAAGTTTCATTTTCTTTGTCTTTGCTCTGTTTCTTTATTAAATGTTTTTGTAACTGGCTCCCAAGGATATATCGTTTTTCTCTGGGTAAATATCCCAGAATGGACAGAAAAGCTATCCTTCATTTATTTTTTTGTTGGGAGGTCCAAAATATCCTGTTCCTAGCAGACATTATGGTTTTTCCCCTCTTTGAAAGCTACATATCAAATAAAGTTAATTCTGGGAATAGGGGATCTAGGCACTGTATATTAATGAATATATATATGTCCATGAACATATGTAAGTGTAAATAAATATGCCACTATAAACCCTTGTATTGCTATTATTGACTCAGTATCTCCAATAGGAGAAGACATAGGAGATAAAGATGAACAATTTATTCCTAAACCTTCAGCCACTGAGCTGCTTATTCACATTTACTCCCTGAACCCTGTTCCCTCCCTCCCTCAACCTTTATCCAAGTTTCACAACTAGTATGCAAGTATCAGGCAATCTAAGAGATTACAACAACAGGAGACAGCAAGGCTCCAGCTTTAAAAAAAAAGTGATCTGGATTTAATGTCACAATGATGGATGAATCTTTTTGGGCTAGATGCGAAATTAAATTTCTGGAAGCAGAAAGCCTCAGGCATTTCTGTTACACTTACATTATACTGTGTGTGACATAAGAAACACTGGGTTACTAAAGGGATTATTACATTAAAAATAGATACACCAGAATAGGCTCTAATAGCCTGTTTCAGTTTTGTGTATATAAATAAATTTGTATTTTTCAAAACTGCCATCTCACTCTCCAGACCTAAAATATGAACAATTTACTTTTCTTTCTTATTACTGAAAATGCTACAGTGAGTTCAAGAACTTAAATCATTACAACTACGTAAAATGAACACTGGATTGTTCTTTCAAAAAGATTTTTTTTTTTTAATCATAAAAAAATAAAACCCACTTAGAAGACATATTTGTTACTTAGTTGTTTTATATTATACATTATATTTGTTACGTAGTTGTTTTAAAAGCAAGCCTGAATAAATGTTAAGCAGTTGTCATTACACTAGGTTATTTCACAGTCCTTTGCATTTAAGAAGAAAGCCAAAAGATTTCAAGTCCAAATTCTTAAAACAAGTTTCATAAAAGCTCACTTGGTATATTCAGAACTAAGTAAACATAAATCCTACTAAATTGTAGACCAATGAATCATGCAGAAACTAAATAAAGAAATAGTAAATGTTGCCCATATTTTACATCTCCTGCATCTTATAAATAACCCAAATATGCACATGTGGAAAATCAAAGTACATAAAAAGCAAAGAAGGTTGAGATTAGAGTTTTCAGACTCATTAGAGGGAGGACATTCATACAGAGATGGCACTTAGGACTCACAGTGACAGGTATCAGCAACCAATTTCTTACACATAAGCAATTCTTGACCACACAGAAGTGACATGTCACTTTTGTCTGCCTCTCAGGGTTTCACAAGTGCTCCAGAGAACCTCTTGATTGAAAATAGAATACTTGAAAATCCAGCAACACAGATCCTAATAGTTTAAATTTCATGACTGTAGAAACAGATTTGTTATTAAGCAAAAAACAGGTGAGAGGGGTTCCGAGACAGAAAATAATTTACTTCAGCAAGTCCTCTAAAATCTCAGACTAAAGTGTTCCTAAATATGTATTTAAAACAAAAGCCAAAAACCAAAACACTTCAGTTGATATAATTCTTTTCCAAATAGAAATTATAGGTGGGTGTCTATAATTTAAATAGATCGTATCTTTTATTTTAAATTATTTTTAATTGGACAACTATTCCTCCCTGATAGAATCATAGAATGTTTGGAGTTGGAAGGGACCTTAAAAATCATCAAGTTCCAATGCCCCAGCCATGGGCAGGGACACCTCCCACCAGATCAGGTTGCTCAAAGCCCCATCCAGCCTGGTCTGGAACACCTCCAGGGATGGGGCATCCACAGCTTCTCTGGGCAACCTGTTCCAGTGCCTCACCACCCTCACACTAAAGAAGTGATACCTTTCAATTTCTAATCTCAATCTCCACTCTTTCAATTTAAAACTATTACTCCTCATCCTATCATTCCACTCCCTGATAAAGAATCTCTCCCCTACTCTTCTGTACGCCCCCCTTTGTCTTTTTCTTTCTTTTTGGCTGTGCAGGGAGAGGTGGAGGAAAAAATATGATAGTAATGAAATGGATTACAAGGGAAAACAAAGTATAGGATCCCAACAACAATAATAATATAAAAACTGAAACCAAACAGCAATTTTGTATGAGAATAAAAATGAGGATAACATTTTTCAATCCAAACCAGCATATGTAAGAATAGGATAATCACGTTGTTTCTGTTCCTATCTGCCGTGCAAGGAAAATACATGAACCCATATTGAACTCCTAATCAGTAAACAAATATGCACTGTTTAGACAGCAGAGTAAAATAATCATATTGAAATGGAAAATTACTAATTCTTCACATCCAATTAAATATCTACATTATAGTAGAGAAAAATAATTTTAACTTACCTATTTGCAGTAACAATCAGGACATTATCGACCATATTCCAATTCAATGAAAGACAAACAAAGCCAATCCATATAAATTAAATTTAAAAAAAAAAAGAGAAAATAAAAATAAAAATTATTATTCATAGTCATCTCTGTACTCTGTGTATATGAATAGCCAATATTTTTTTACTTAAGGAAATGTCTTCTACTTTAATGTATCTTGATCTTTAAAATCTTGATTTGTTCTAATTTATACGTAAGAAGGCAAAACTGTGTCAAGCAGTGACATACACTTTACACAAGACTAATAACTTCTCTGTATATTCCATAAAATAAACTCCAGCTTAAGTTACCAAGCCACTAAGACATTTCCATATGCTTGTAATATTTTTAGAACATTTAAAATTTTTAAAATGAAAAATATAACAATTAACTCTTGTATAAGCTTTAAAACAGAAGCTGAACTTTACATGTAAAATGACAGTGAAGGCAACAGAAATCACAGGGCACAATAATATTCCCACTAGAATTTATGTTATTTTCAATGAATTAAGTTTGAACTGTTATGTTTTTAATTACTGAGGCTTTAGTTCTTGGTCTATACAGAATGATATGGTATAGTCCAGAACCAAGGGCTTAAAAACATTCCAAAGCAGTTTGTTAGAATTTGTTAATAACATCTCTGATGATGGGTCACGTTAGATTAATTTCTAAAATAATCTTTTCATTTCATCATTCAATTCTAAATTAACCTTAAAGGTAGAAATAAATTACCGGTAATAATTCAAAGGAGAAATGCATTTCAGGTTAAGGACATCTTCATAGTCTGTGATCCTGAATTCATGGTCTCACATTCATAAATCTATTTCATCTTGTACAAAATTTCAAGATGCCTAGCTTTATTTTTCAAATTGTAACAATCTAATCTTTAAAACATTATAGAATTACCTTTCTCAAAGTAATTTTATAGGTATTAGTAGTTTAATACTTCACTTGCTTATCTAAACACAAACTATCAGTCTATGACTCTACTCTTTTTCTCTAGGTTATACATTATAAAGATGTCACGGATATTGCTTCAAAAATATATTCTTCATAAAGTACTTGTTCACAGAAGTGCACTAACTGCATAAAGTAGAATTGCTTACAGAAATCTGTGAATCTACCTCACAGAAGATTTTTGTCTACTACTGCTCTATCCTCACTCTAATCATAGAAAAAAAAAACAAAACAAAACCCAAAAATCTCAAGAATAGTCAAGCAGAAAAAAAATGCATAAGAAGTGCAAAAGAAGAGCTTTTGCACTTTTAAAAAGTTTGTTACCATATCTAACAATTAAATAGATACATACATTCATATACACACCCCTCCAGCAAGGCTTCTGCAGCCATGAAAAGACAGATTTTTTTTTAATTATTACTTTTTCCTCTTCCGTTACTGTCCTATTGAACTGTCTTTATCTCAACCCCCAAGGGAGTTTTTTTTGTTTCTTTTCTCCCCCTTCTTCCTGCCCTACTGCGGGGAAGGGTGGGGTGATGAGCAGGCAGCTGCCCATTCCTACCTGCTGGCTAGGATGCTGACACGACAGCTCAGAAGATTTCTTTACCCTTTTGCTTGCACTTTCTGATGAATGAATCCACTCTACTGCTGTTTTTTTTAGAGATAAATAGAAACACTTTTTCAACTTTATGCATAATTTCACTTAAACTTTGTATTTCTTTCATAGCCATTTCTTTCCCTAAATATCTTCTCTCTGTAATACCTTGATCTTGAAAGAATTTAATGCAGAACAGCAATATAGGAAAGAGGATTGTGTGGAAGTACAGAGATACCTATGCATAAATTGCATTTTGATTTGATCAACATTCTGGTCAGGCAAACCTATAAAAATACCTGTGAGATACAAAAGTTCATTTTAATCTATGTTAAAATGTACAAAAGATTTGCAATTTCTCGATTTATACAGGTTTGAGGGGTTTTTCCTTACATTTGTCATCATTAAAGCACTTGCTTCTCTATACACTTGCCCAGATCTTTTTATACCCCACAGTGCACGAAGGGGACAGCTAATCCTGGTGATCAAAGGATTTTAATTACAAACTGTAAACAATTAATCTAGCATGACAATAGTAATTTCAAATATAAAGTACATTGCAGCTATTCAAACAAAAGACCCAAGACTGACCTCCCAGAAAAGGCCACAGAATTTTAATAGTGGTAGGGAAAATAAGAAGTTTACAAAAGAATCCCCAAAACCATGGCTCCTGTAGCAATTTAGACCTTGCACAGCATATTCCAGAGAACTCTCAAAGAACTCCCACATGATTCTCAGAAGGCTCTCTTGGGGCTCTCTTTGCTTAATCTGTAGTCTTCTAACATAAGTCACTCCTCCTTAGCTTGCAAAAACAACAACCAAGAGGGGAGGATTAAGTATTTCTTACGTTATAGAACGTTCATCACCCTATCCATTATGTTTTAAAAGAAAATAAAAGAAAAAAAGTTCCCTAATGGAGTTCATCTGTATGGTAACATGAATGAAAATGGAGCATTCAAAGACACTTTTGACCTGAAAGGTACTGATTCACCTGCTTTTCTATGTGCTCTTAAATAGATTAACAGGTTACCAAACTGAAGGTGGTTTATTGCATAGAAAACAGATGCCACTCCCTAAATGTATCCTTATTTCAGGAAACTTGAAAAGCATGGTACTAACTTGCCAATAAATTATCCCTGGCACTACATAATGTCAATGTTTTTGTGTCTCTAACAATATTTCAAAAATCACTAAGGCACAAATGAGTGACCGCAAAAGACATTTCAAGAAATTTATAGTCCTCCCTGACAGGCACTTAAAATCACAACACTGCAGCCGTAAACACAAACCTTTTAACTATCCTTAAAGTGACATTCACAATTGGTATAGTTGATAGAATAATGGTACCTTAAGAAATATATAAATTCCTATTTTTATTTCAATAAACCATTTAGAATGGGATAATACATTTTTGATAGGATACTACAAAATACACATCAAGGTGTATGTTGCAGCATTACATGAACAATCATACTGATAATAAACTCATTAATGAACGATTAATTAAAAAAAATGCCTCTATTTATCAGTCTTTGATGTGGTTACCTCAATGGAGCATCTTCCTCTAGCAATTGCAGCTGCAGAATATGCATGATTCATTCTAGAGACCATGTATTTTAATACATTTCTCAGACAATATTTTCTCTCTCTTTCTCTCCACGAATACCTACCTTCTCTGCTCCTATTATCAAGCAACTGCTAGATCTTGCATACAATTTATAAATGTCTCCCTTTCTCTGTACTGTCAGTTTTCCTTTTTTTTTTTTTTTTTTTTTTATGATGGCTGTATACAATTCTGCACTTGTAGATTTCTTCATGGGCTTAATTTTCTGAACTGTCATTTAAGCTTCAATTTACACTGAATAAATAAGCTTCAATTTTATACTGAATAAATATGATACTCCAAATGAGACCTAGTCAAGACAACTAGGTGAAAAAGTATTTGTTTCTTTGGGTTTCTTTGGTAGACAGCAACAGTTTTATTAATGGCATTAATAGAATAGTGTCTTAAAAATATAATTATCATTTTATTACCATAGTACACGATACACAGATAACTCTCGTAGGACTACTGTTAAAATATTGTTCTCTAATATCTGCATCTGATTAATATATGAGACTATAGACAAACATGCAACTTCCCATAAAATTAGATTCAAATTCCACAGATGAAGCAACTTAACTGTTCTACACCACCCACTTCCATATGTACCCTTTTAAGGTCTTGCCTGTGTTCTGAAACTTAGTCTGAATGACACTTCAATGTAACGCGTTACGATAGTTTAACAGTGGACCTGGTAGTGTTGGGTTAATGGCTGGACTCTATGATCTTAAATGTCTTTTCCAACCTAAATGACTCTATGAAAATACTTCTGCTTCAGACAGAGCAGCAGACACCAAAATAAGACAACTGTCCCTGGTTTTGTTCAAAGGACCATATAAGCTTTTCTTTTTGCTTAATAAGAATGGAAGGGAACGCACAACCACCACTGGAAAAAAAGGCAAACTCCTTCTCCTTTAACTCCATTTGGCCACCTATTTCACTCTTGGGTTCAATGTCACCATCCTTGAACTGTCTAAAACATCCTGCTGCCAGTATGTACCCAGCTGTTGAGGCTCAAGTCAGTAATGCAGAAACAGGAAACATAAAATGAAATTTATTCAGATTGAACAAGTATTCATATTATCAACACATTTTGAATTAGGTCTTCTCCCCACCCCCCAATCACTTGGGAGTTCTGAAATGAAAGTGGTGAGTCTTGCATTGAATCCAATGTTCTCTGAATGAATTAATATCATTTCTCCATTAAACTTTCAACAGAAGCTAGGCTGAGATTAGGTATTTCTTTTCAGTCTCCAAATCACAAAAGAAACAGAACAGGCAATCAGATTCCTTCTGAGTATAAATGGGAAAGACTAAGTAAAAGTGTTAGTCATTCTTTGCTCCAAAACATGCATTGCTTTTAGACATCAAAGTTGAGGTGGAGTTTAGGGTTAGCTTTGGAGAACTGGCGTTTGGGTAGACCCTAACGAACTGAACACTGCCTACTTAGTTCTTTACAACTCCCTCCCATTTAACAAAGCTAATAAAAAATCTAATTAACCTTCTAATTCCCATCAAACTGTCATAAATTTAAATTTTACTATACCAACACTATTTAAGTAGATAATCCTTTCTGAAACATACCTAATGTTATACTACTCTCCGCCCCATTGACTTTTTCTATTCTCATTATACTATTGTCATAAAATTTTACAAAAGAGAATCACAGGTTTATAACATCAAGCCATTAACATTTGCAAATGGTATTATATTATTATTTGCATCCCCTTAATAGTCAGTGACCCCCTTCTCTCTGAACTTCTTATATATAGAAGATGCACAGGCAGCTGTGCAGTGACTGCTATAAATAGAACAAAATTTAAAAAAGGTAAAATGGAGAATCTCCAATTTTACTTGGTAATCTAAGACACAAAGAAGAAAAGTATCTTGTCCAAGAGCTCTAAAGAACTTTGTGATAGAGCAAGGAATAGAGCTTAAGTATCCATAACACACAATGACTAAAACCAGTTTGTAAGTAATTTATCCTGAGTTCTTACCTCATCACTCTTTCCTCCTAACGGGCTTTGGTTTTGGTTCAGAGCCAATTTAAGACTTCTTCTTAGATAATTAAGCAGAATTAATTTTCTGCAGGAATGTATTGGCTCTTGCAGGGGGTTGCTGAAGCCATAGATTTTAGTAACAATGTGGATGTGTGCGTCATCCCAACTTTCCACTATATATTACCTTTTGTCTTTTCTGTACAGTACAGCTCCTCTTTAGACTTTTTTTTTTTTTTAAACTCACACGTGTCCTCTCTCTTCTGCCTAATACTCCTCACCTAGCACATATCCTTAGGTTCTGGAAACGGGGAAGTGATGGATACACAGAAAGCATCTAACAGTCTTCCTTCTGTAGAGCAGTGCCTCTGATACCAACATAAAAAGCCCTGATTTTCAAGACTAACTGCTTCTCTGTATAAGTAGCTCCCAACATTAACCATTGCCTCATGCACACCAGGAAAGTCAATCATCATTTCGCTATTCCAGGTGAAATAAAGACTCTAACCTATAATTGCCAACTCTTCTTACACTAAAATCCACTGGTTTAATTTACAGGGAACTGCAGCATTCCAAAATAGAGTTTGAAAGACAAGGTATGTATGGCTACTCTAAACATTTCAGAATCAAAACACAAAAACAAAACCCCCCAAAAAACCCCAGCACAACACAAAGATTAAAAAAAAAAAATCACAAAAAACCACCCCCTAAGTGGTTCAGGCATGGTAGTGAAAATTGGTTTTTTTTTTCCCCTAATAGAATCTGTTCAGAAAAGAAGTGACTGAGAAGAAAGGGTTCACAACAGTTCTAACATAAGAAAGCTTGTTCAGACTTTACCTTGTGATTCTACTTGTACTTCAGGAAATAAATCAAAAAGCCATTCAGCTAAAATGTTCTTCTTTGGACTTCCAGAAATACATAAAATTCAAGCTGGTATTTCCTGTGGCTTCCCAGCTGTATAGCCAAGCTTATGTAATTCCCATCTCTATTCCCCAAAAATCCAACAAACCCTTAACCGATTGTGAATTCTTACGAAGTGCAGAAATTCCTCTAGCTTCATTCCTTGTATGCTGGATTAAGCAGCACCTTTTAAAACATGTATCAAGTAGTGTGATTTACTTGTCAGAAGAAATAGCAGGTCTTTTCAATAAGAGTCTTCTCTCAATATATGTTTCCTGACATGTTATTTGATAGACTCAATATTTACTCAGCTCTGCTTAACGTACTAAGAGAAAACAGTGAGAATATATGGAGCTCCACCTGGAAATGGATGATCAGCCAATTGAAAAATTATGGGTAAGGATTAAAGAGAAGACAGACAATGTTCATACAGCTGGTATCTGCTATAAGCTACCAAACCAGGAAGAACAAGTGGATGAGGCCCCTTACAGGCAGCTATTCACATTTGCAGGCCCTGGTTCTCCTGGGGAACTTCAACCACCACATTGTAAGGACAACACAGAAGAGCCTAAGCAATCCAGGGGGCTCCTCCATAGCGCTGATGACAACTTCCTGACCCAAATCACAGGCCAATGAGAAGAGGTTCTTTGCTGGGCCTCAGCATTAGAGATACAACAGTGTGTAGGGTTAGTCCTGGCTGAAGCAGGTAGAGTGAGGAGGTAGGAAATGTGTAATTCTCAGTTACACTCACATGTCAGAATATGCCTCATTCCTCAGGCAGCAAAAGAGGTTCTCTGTTGGAAGTCACACAGACTAAGAACAAAATTGTTTTACTTTTATTATAGATTCCTCTGAAAGACATCTGGAATATCAGAACTTGAGTAAGCTAGAACCCTTGATGTCCGACTTTGCAAGGGTTCCACTTTGTGCTGAGTGCACAAAAAAGGTGCTAAAAGCTACTAGCCCAGCTTTAGTTTTCTCTTTATAGTATAACTCTGGTCACAGTATTAATGGAATATTTTGAATCACCCCACCAAGTCTGCATATTGCTGTCCCTTTAATCCAACACAAGAATTCACAGCTCTTGATAAAATAGAACTTAAATGCTATTAAATGCATTCCGACAACACATCCTGGTTAAGCTGACAATCCTATTTTCTGAATTCTGATAAAGCATTGCCAGCTCTAATACTCTTCATTTGCACAAAATCAAAACCACCTTTCTTTTAGCAATCTGTATTTCCTGATAGTGACCGTGGATACATTCTTCAATAATGGTCCCAAAAAAGCATAAAACTATGGAAGCCAGTATTTGCTCATCCTAAAGCTGTAAAAAACAACAACAACAAAACAACCAGCAAACTTCCAGCCCTCCCCTCCGGCCTCAAGAAAAGCCAGTCATCTTCAGTGGGACTTTCTATAAAAGGGACCGAAGGGATAAACTTGATTAATGTTGACAAACATAACGAAACAAACTTGTAGTGAGTGCATGTATGTGTACATGAGTTTAATTTCCAGGGTAATTTTGCCAGAAGAAAAGTATATTTAAAGAAGTACCTTTCTCCTCTAAAAAAAAAATCTGTTGTCTTTTATTTACCTTTTGCTTAGTACAATATCTTTTATTTTTCTTTTGCTGAGTACAACATCTTTTACATGCACGTAAAGGTTAAAATACATAAAAGAAGTGATAATCATATACAATTAGGCCAGTATAAAAACACACGGTAATTGGATAGAATTGCAGTTCCCAGAAAACTGTATGTAGATTCTGTTAATTCTAAACATTTTCCATACATTTCTATTCTAAGCATAAACTTAACCTAGTTTTTAAAAACCCTTTAATTCATTAATTGTATCAACAAAGAAAAAGGAATGTAAAGGTATGCTTCCCTGTATGCATGCAGACCAAAAGGCAGTGAGAGAACTACGTATAAAGAAAGCATACACTTTGAACTCATCTTGAACTGAATAACAATTATATTTTACCTTCAGAATACAAGGTATTTTTAGTATTAAGGAAAAAAAAAACCTCAAATAAAAGATACAAACAAAATTCCTCAAAAAAAAAAAAACCACCAAAACAAAATAAAACCAACCAGAACTTTTATATAACTATCTATGTATACCAGAACATTTGGAGCTACAAATATTTTGAAGGTACACGTTTATTTTGACTATCTTAATTGTATTAAATAGTAATTACTTTTTATCAGCTGTATTGTCTCATTAAAACCTACTTTCTATACATGAATGCATTTTGCATTTATTTGGCATATTGCTATTTCAGAATTAGTATATTTAGAAATGAAGTATACACTTTTTTCTACTTTATATCTGAAAAGATTCTTTCTGTTTGATCTACCAACACCGAAACAACATCTTCTGACAGTGGTAGAACAAAGTCCACACTGTGTTGCCAGTCTTACAACATGCACAAGGTACATATAAATATGTCATTAATGTATATATAGTTATCCTTGATGTTTCTAAGGAGTCATAGATCCTGACAGATAAGACAGAATTCTGCTTTGAACTCCGCTGTGCGAGAGAAGATATCATTTGCATTTGTTGGACTGCTTTTGAACCCACTGTCTTCAACACCTTGGAAAGAGTTCTAATCACTAAGGTGTTCTATAAAAGTGATATACTGAAATCTCCACCTTCAGTTGTGCCCTAGAGAAAAGTTGTTGCACTTCAGTTGTTGGTCGAGTACTTCCAAGCGTGTGTGCCACGTGCACCCAACCTCCTGGCACCCCTATGATTGCCTGTCTGGTGGACTTAAGCAAAGAACAGTTCTAGAACCCATTGTGCTTTTGATGGGAAACAGTCTGAACTAGCCTGGATGAGCACAAACCAGATAATTTAGCAAATTTTGAAGTTACAACATATCTAGTAGGTTGCACCTATAGGAGTGGTTGTAGTAATTTGACAGGTAAGTACAAACTCATCCTCAAGAGCTTCCTCTCCTTTGAGGTAGACTAATTGCAATCTAAGGACGCAGTCTACAAACAAGGACTAAGATGAACCTCCAAATAAGATAAAAAGAAAGTTTCAAAATATACCAGTTAAAATTTTAGCTCTCAGAGATGATTACCTAGCTCTAAAAGGCCCAGATTTTTCTCACGTTTACTGAGAACAAAGGTTTACAGACTTAGAGTTTTGCTTTGCTTACAGTTTCTCAATATCCACTGCTCAGAAACCACCCAGAAATAACAGTCTTGGGATCTTTATTTTCTCTGTTCATACTTACTACAAAAACAAGACTATAGCTATGTATGAACGTCTGTGTACTGTTTAAAATTCTATGATTTTCAGTTTCCATCATGCTGAGGAAACTTAATTTTTAAAATTCAGATTTTATGATGACATACACATGGTTTCATTTACAGAAGATGAAGAAACAACTGTTGGAGAAGATGCAGAGAGGACAATGCGCTGTATAATTTATAATTAAACACATTTGCTTTTTTATTTCAGTTCTTCTGTATCATTCCTTCCTACATGTGAATAGATGTCATTGAAGACTAAAAAGTACCTTGGCTACCTCTGCAAATGTAATCAGGGATGCAAGATACATCTGAGCACATGAATTTCTTGGGCATAAGAAAAACCCAGTCCAGTGCATAATCAAATCTACAATCAGCCACTGAACCATTCTGTCCTTGACTTCAGCTGTGCACAGCAACTTCAGAAGAAATGCAAGGATGATTAGGATAGCCTAATTGGAAAACACAAGGTTTTTAAATGGCAGTATAGCTGGTTATGGGTCAGTACTCTCACCTGCCTGTTTTCATATAGCTGCATTTACCAGCAAAAGAAAATAGAACATTTACTTAGGTAAATGGCAAGGTTTGAAAAACATCATCCTAGGGAGAAATAAACTCCACAAATGCCTAAATATATTAACTTAAAAGCAAGAAAGAAAAGCATAGTCAATGAAACAATCAGCTACATTTCAATTGATGCTAATTTTATAACATCTGTGAATTTGACATGATGTGGTGATTAAAAAATGATGTTTTGTTTGTTTTTTCACTGTCATTATATCATACAAATATTATCGGTAATATTATTCAGTGCCACAGATGAAAGAGAAGGAAAAGACATGTGGTAATTGTGCATATTATCATAACAGCTAAAGACAGGCTAACTAATCAATTCCATCTTTATTTTCTCTTTCATCCCCCAAACCAAACACTGAAATGTCTTTTAAGAACAAAACCCATTGTTTTCAATTTGTCACTGAGTAAATAAACCACAAATCCTTTGATTATTAAAGGATCTTCAGTATCTTCGTTCAGGTTTTGTTCTGCTTCTACTTTTTCTTCTTCTTTCCTGTCAGTAATGAACATTCTTTCATAAACAAAGGGGATTTATTCTCCTCCTCTATCAGAAACCCCACGTACAGTTATGCATTAACTTCAGCAGACAGATTAGGGCACTAAGTTATCTCTTAAGTCATTCACAGCCCAGTGATGATCTGCTGCATGAAGATGAATTTTACTGCCTTTGCTAATAATCCATCACAGACATAAACAGATTAAATATTGGTCCTGGATTTATTTATTTTTCTTCTCAAATGAAATGAATGAAGAATAAAACAGAAAAAGAATATCTAGACACAACAACTTCTTCTTTGTGCACGTGTACTTGCAATTATAATCAGCCAACAGTACACCTGATTCCAGTAGTGACCAGTTGAAAAAGTGTGCCAGCTAGTTACTCTGTAACTGGATAATAACAATAATCTTTAGCAAAATAAAAAACATCTTCCTTTTTCCACCTAAAAAATTCCTCTATATTCTATGCTCATTTTCTTTTCAATTTTAGTTGAATAGAGCTTCCTTGACAGTCTGCCCATCCTCACTAGCCAAAGCACTTTCACACATTTTTCTAATTTATATACGCTATTTTTTAACTGTCTTATCACTTTGTCTGTGGTTTTAGTGCTACAAAACCAAATTAAATCTTAAAAGAAACAAATCATCTTAAGACTTCTGTATATGATGCTTCTATTTTTAATCAAACAAGTAAGACCTCTTTCTGTCTTATAACACCCAAATTTGATACAGTAAAGCATAAATAACATCATAAGAGCAACATAATAAAAATATTTTTATTTTATTACTAGGAAAAAGTATTTTTTCCTAACTGAAGAGTTAATTATGTAGATATTATATATACTAACAGATTAAGCTGATTGCTGAACATACTAAACAAATTATCAGGCATTGTCCAGTATTATTAGTTCCTTTATATTATAGACACATTTGAGGAGCTATTTACAGAATCTTCACAGTTAGAAGGGACCTTTGAGATCATTGAGTACAACCATACACAAAAAAAATACAACCCACAAACAAAAAAAACCCAATCCAAAACCAACAAACAAACAAAAAACAAATTCAAAATTAAACACCCAACCAAACAATCTCTCAGGGCACTAGAGCATGCCCTGAAGTGACACATCTACACATTTCTTAAATACCTCCAGGGATGGTGACTCCAACACCTCCCTGGGCAGGCCATTCCGGTGCCTGACCACCCTTTCAATAAAGTAATTATTCCTTATATCTAATCTAAACCTCCCCTGACACAACTTCAGACCACTTCCTCTGGTCCTGTCATTATTCTCTTGGGAGAAAAGGCCAACACCCACCTCCCTACAACCTCCTTTCAGGTAGTTGTAGAGGGCAATGGGGTCTCCCCTCAGTCTCCTCTGCTCCAAATTAAACACGCCCAGTTCCCTCAGCCTCTCCTCATAGGACTTGCTCTCTAGACCCCTCACCAGCTTGGTGGCTCTCCTCTGGACATGCTCCAGCAGCTCAATATCCTGAGTGAGTGGCTTAGAACTGAACGCAGTACTCGAGGTGAGGCCTCACCGGTGCACAATCACTTCCCTACTCCTGCTGGCCATGCTATTCCTGATACAGGCCAGGATGCTGTTGGCCTTCTTGGCCACCTGGGCACACTGTTGGCTCATGTTCAGCCATCTGTCCACCAGCATCCCAGGTCCTTTTCTGCTGGGCAGCTTTCCAGTCACTCTTCCCCAAGCCTGTAGCGTCACCTGGGGCTGTTGTGACTGAAATGCAGGACCTGGCACTTAGCCTTATTAAACCTCATCCCATTGGCTTTGGCACATTGATCAAACCTATCCGGGTTCCTCTGTAGATCTTTCCTACCCTCAAGCAGGTCAACACTCCCACACAGTTTGGTGTCATCTGCAAACTTACTGAGGGTGCACTCAATCCCCTTATCCAGATCATCAATAAAAGTATTAAACAAGACTGGCCCCAAAACTGAGCCCTGAGGGACACCACTGGTGACCAGCTGCTAGCAAGATTTCACCCCATTAATCACAACTCTCTGGGCACAGCCATCCCAGCCAGTTTTTTACCCAGTGAAGAGTACAGTGAATTTTAACATGTGAATTTAAGTTACCAAAAATCGCTTAAAGGGAGCTCAAAGCCAGTTTAGGGAAACACTGCTGTTAAGGGGTGCTCCCAGCTGAGCTCTGCACAGTGGCAAAGGTGAACCCTAATTACATCCCAGGCTGGACCCAAGATCTCCAATTTTGCTGAACTCTCAGCCATTCCTATTCTTTTCAGTCTTTCTAAACACAAAGCTTCTAGATATTATTTGTTCACACCTCAAATTTTTCAAAATATGACAGGGAAATTTAAACACATGCTATTCAGTCTATCCTGTCAGAACCACAAAAAACCTAGAACTTTGTAGAAAACTAGAAAAAAAACCAGAGATTGAGCACATAGGAATTGAGCAATTCTGGTTTGTGGGTGGAATAAGAGAATAAAATGCAATTTACAAAAGAAAATCAACTAAAAAATTCAAGGAGAAGTGGAATACAATTTTCAAATCGGCAAATACACCCAATTGCACAGAAATTAATTATGAATTTTATTTTATATTTTTAACATATTGTGGAATAGTCTTTATAAAACTTACCTGGCTTTTTTTTTTTAAAGTGTAAACTGGAAACTTTGCTCTACAAAATCTTAACATTGTTTGATATATCACTTAAGTGGATTACCTCCAAGACTGAGAGAAAATAGTTTTTGCATTAGTTTATTTCTTTATATTTTTTGAATAGACACAAAAAAGATGTAACTAAGAAGAAAGCATGACAAATTATTACACTTATGATTTTCCTTTATACTTCTATATACTATTTTATATACCAAGTCTTTAAAATGTCAGTGACAATCAGCATGAAATTAAGAAATGTATCCATTAAGCCAGTTCCTACCCATCTATTTTTTCTTAGGAAACAGACTTGTCCAGTTCATATGACAAACCATGTCATCAAAGCAGATCCAGATTAAACTACATTAAGAAAGTGCTACCCTGCTAATTAAGTAAAACTCTCTTAGCACAGAACCACCAGGAAGATATGAATCAGAAAATCTTCCAAGTCAGCCATAGAATGGAAAGATTTTCTTTACATGGAAGATGATCAAAATCTCTCACAAGTACAGAAGCAGCTAACACCAAAAAACCAAAAAGATTATAAGCAACATAAATGCTTCTTGGTAAAAAGTATTAGCAATGACTAGGAGATTGAGCAGGTGATAATACCTTCCAGACACTTGTAGTTTTCAGGAGGAAAACCTTTTTTTAAGGCTCAGACTACAGCATACATTCCATTTATTCTTGGAAATTAACAACAGATGCAATGTTTCTTACTGCATATCCTTTCTTTCTTTGATAATGTGAGAATTGTTCACTGATGTGGTTAGATACTTGGGAAAAAATTACTAACCCCCTACTATCTTGTTCTTCAGCAGTGTGTAGAACCATCACCAGTGGAAGTCTGTCTGAATAGGTTAGACTCATATGTGTTGGTGTACATGTGCTAGCAGGAATGCTGTGATCTATTTGGGGTTCACTTGTTCAGGGTCCTTTCTAGTTTGAGGCTGGTTTTCTGTTTCTTTGTTTTAGGATTTTTCTAGAGTATTCCAATGAAATAGCAGTACAAAAGACCTACTGACTACAAACACTAAAATAGTCACAAGACAGCTACAAAGAGTCTTAGGATACAAGCTTGAACCCACTGAGATACTCCAGCAAATATTGTAGAACACATTTAAGCTACAAGACATTAAGATTCTTTTGCACATTAACTCCTCTATCCACCACAGTGTAGCCAGGGTATCACCAGCCAGTGTTTGACTTAAATTTAGATGGGTCTATGTTTTGATGTGTCCCCTTTTCAGTATCTTTTATGGATGAAGATCTTTTTTTGATATGTTTTATGATACTTTTATGTATCTTCACATGTTTTCTGAGGCCACTGCATGAAATAAGAGAAGACCAGACTGCAAATGAATACCTTTGCTATGAGATTCATAAATTCTTTTAAATGGGGAAAAATTCCACACCTTTGAACAAGTTTCATTCAAAAAAAAAAAAAAAGCACATTTCTCTGATGATCACGAGTGTGACTCAACTCAATCAGTATACTCTGTCAAATATTTTAAAAATATAGTTTGGCCTTAGGTATATTCACTTGATTAACTATTGTAAAGGAAGCAAAAAGTATCTTCCTACTGATTCAACAAAACATGAAGATCTGAGAAAAAAAAAAGAACTTATGAACTCTAGAAATTTTCACAAGGTCTTTAAGATAATTAAAGAAACAGAGAGATACAGCAGAGAAACATCAGAAACAAAAAAGGAAGCAGGTGCTAGTTATCAGTTATAATCATCATCCTGAATCTCCCTCTGCAATAAACATTGAAATTACTTCTCTATTCTTCACCCTGAAGAGCTTCATCTCTTTTCTAAAGCATCCTGCATAAAAATACAGCATCAAGCAAACAACTTAGTAATCCAGGGGTTGAAAAAAAAAGGATAATAATCATATTTAATGTATGTCAATATATGACAGAAACAGTGGAAGGTGGTTAAGCAATCAACTAATAATAACACTGAATTCATGGGGATGCATCCTGGACCACACGGATGTTTTGCTTATAACAATCCCAAAGCAGACTAACTTCTCAACACTTTCTCCTGGAACTGAAAGACAGACATCAAATTTGCTACAATCTGTGTAAAACAGCTGTTCTTGACTATAACCTTGGATGCCTGGTACAATCACCAGGGAAAACAATCAAGGGCTACAAGCCAAGAGCATGCTTTCAGTAGGACCTTCCATATTACGGCCAAAATTTGTGGAAGCACCATCTGTTCTGACAATAAAGAACACAATTTTTGTTGTTTTGTTTACTGTTTGGTCCCCTCCAGTTCTCAGATTAATGTTTTCTTGACCCATGACACTGCAATATGACTCTGGATTTATAATGTATGCACCACATGCAATAGGGAATGATGTTATCCTCTTCCAAGAGTTTTGCATTACCTAAACAGCAAACACACAAAAAGCTATTTACAATGTAAAGCACAGGGATTTTTCATTGTGCAAATCCCACTAATGAAATCCACTCAAATATGTCCCTAGCTTGTTCCTCAAAAATTAATGCTTAAGCATTTATTTATAACTACATATCCTTTTCAAAAGCCTAATAATTACCATACTTTAATGACATCTCTTTGGAGACTAAGGACATATAAAACGTATAAACCTGAAATAATTGTTTGGCTGAAAGCCTAGTTAAACCACAGTTCTGTGAGTGAAAATTAATCTTTCAGATGAAATATATCCTTTTTTTCACAGTACAGTTAAATTCATTGTACATGTCAAGCTGTACTTTGAAGTCAGCAATTTGAGCGTTTTCTGTCTTCAAAAGTAAAACAAAAACCAAAATTATTATCATTCAAACTAGCTAACTTTTTTCTTATAGTATTGAAATAAAATTACTTTTTTGACAAATTCTTTTTAAGAACCTGCATGGGAGTAGGGAAAAAATGGCATACTGTAGAACTGAAGTTCATTTAAGATTTATAAAAAGAACCATATAAAAAGGCTCATATACACCATTAGTTTTAAAAGTTAAAAGTTAAGTTGTCAGGGCCAGGAGGGGAAAAGAAAAAAAAAAGAAAGAAAGAAAAGGAAAAAAAAAGCAAATGTGCCATTCTTGCAATAAATGAATTTCCACCATTTCCAAAGAACATAAAAAGTGACTAAGGCATCAACCACCTGGACAGATTATTAGCAGCACATTTAAAAAAAAAATAAAACTTAAATGGCTAAAGTGTTTTATCACTAACACTCAACAAAACTCCTACTTGAAAGCATTGTTTTGTTTTACTTTCATTTTTTTCTAGGAAAGCTATTAATTTTATTTTCCCATATTCAGTGGTTGCTGACACTCTAAGTTAATTATTTTACCACACTAACAAACAGATCTACGAGTCAAGATCAAATTCAATCTCATGTCCAGGAAAAAAAAAACAACAACTTAAATTTTAATAAAAAGTAGTTAAGGATTTTCCCTTAGTATCTCAGGAATTGGCATTTTAAGGCTGCTACTTTTAAATGAGAATTCTGCAATTTTAATTTTTTGGGGGACTTTCATGGCAACACCACTACTCTATCAACACATTTTTATTTTCAAGTTGTCCTTTTACTTCTGTGACAATTTCTCTAATAAAACCATAGTTTTGATAATATAGGTAAGATACAGAAAACATACTATATTTTATGAGTCACATATTTGCTAATAGAACACTGGATTTTAAAGTATGCAAGTTCTTATCCTAGATAGACCTTATTGCCCTCTACAACTACCTGAAAGAAGGGTGTAGAGAGATGGGGGT
>BJBW01001969.1:532-58205 GCA_004320125.1 Scolopax mira
CCCCCCCCCCGCTCTGCATGGCCTCGCTAACCCCCCCCCCCCCAAGCATGGCAACCCCCCCCCCTTCTAAACCCCCCTCCCCCTTTCCCTCAGGCTTGGGTTGCAATTTTTGGGGGGCCACCACCCACCCAGTGTCTCGGGAAGGTGAGGAGGTGGGTTTTTTTGGGGGGGAGGGGCTTTTTGGGAGTGGGGGAGTGTGTGTCCCCCCCACATTGTGACATGGGTGTCGTCTGTGTGTGTCCCCCCCCAAGGATTCCAGCCAGATCGGGCTGTTGAAGGAGCTTCTGGACCTTCAGAAGGACATGGTGGTGATGCTCCTGTCCCTGCTGGAAGGTGGGGGGGGTTCCCCCCCTTTTTCTGTGTCCCCCCCCCCAAAAAAAAGGCCACCAAGACCCCTCTGCTGCCACCCGTGTCCCATGGTGTCACCTCCAGGGTGTTCCCCACCGTCCATGGTGTCCCCTGGAGACCCCAATGTCCCCAAGACCCCCACTTCCCTGATATGTCCCCAAGGAGACCCCAATGTTCCTGGAAGGACCCCAAGGACCACCTGAGGTGTCCTTGGACACTTGGGCCACCAGGGTTGTCCCCTTGCTCTCCGGGGTGTCTCCTGTCCCCCAGGGTGTCCCTTGACCACAGGACACCTCAAGGGGACAACCTGGCCCTCGAGGTGTCCCCATGCTCTCCAGGGTGTCCCCTTGCTCTCCAGGGTTCTCCCCACCATCCATGGTGTCCCTTGGTCACTCGAGATGTCCTTGGCCACCAGGGCTGTCCCCATGCTCTCCAGGGTGTCCCCTGTCCTCCAGGGTGTCCTTGTACCATCAGGGGTGTCCCCTGTCCCTCAGGGTGTCCCCTTGCTCTCCAGGGTTCTCCCCACCACCCATGGTGTCCCTTGGTCACTGGAGGTGTCCTTGGCCACCAGACCTGTCCCTGTCCTCTCCGAGGCGTCCCCAACCCCTGTGACTGTCCCCCCTACCCCGGACCCGAACGGGTGACACCCCCTCCCCGCACCTTTCCTCCTCTCCAGGCAACGTGGTGAACGGGACCATCGCCCGGCAGATGGTGGACATGCTGGTGGAGTCCTCCAGCAACGTCACCATGATCCTCAAGTTCTTCGACATGTTCCTCAAGCTGCGGGACATCGTGGCCTCTGACGCTTTCCGCGACTACGTGTCGGACCCCCGGGGCCTCATCTCCAAGAAGGACTTCCAGAAGGCCATGGACAGCCAGAAGCAGTACGAACCCTCCGAGATCCAGTTCCTCCTCTCCTGCTCGGAGGCCGACGAGAACGAGATGATCGACGTGGAGGCCTTCGCCGGCCGCTTCCAGGAGCCCGCCCGCGACATCGGCTTCAACGTGGCCGTCCTCCTCACCAACCTCTCGGAGCACGTCCCCCACGACCAACGTCTCCGCACCTTCCTGGAGCAGGCGGCCAGCATCCTGGAGTATTTCCGGCCGTTTTTGGGGCGCATCGAGATCATGGGGGCCGCCCGCCGCATCGAGCGCCTCTACTTCGAGATCAGCGCCGCCAACAAGGCCCAGTGGGAGATGCCCCAGGTCAAGGAGTCCAAGCGCCAGTTCATCTTCGACGTGGTCAACGAAGGGGGGGAGGCGGAGAAGATGGAGCTCTTCGTCAGCTTCTGCGAGGACACCATCTTCGAGATGCAGATCGCCTCCCGCCTCTCCCAGGAGGACACCCCCCGGGACGAGGAAGAGGAGGAGGAAGAGCAGGAGGACGAAGAGCTCCTCCCCGACGTGGCCCCCCTGGAGGAACCTTCTTCGGCTTTTGGGGAGCTCCTGGTGGGGGCCGGGGGGTTACGGAAGGTTTTGGGGTCCCCCCAGACGTGGAGGAGGAGACTGAGGCGACTGAGGAGGCGGCCGGGTCGGGAGTTGGTTTGGGCGGCGGGGGCGACGGCCGGACGAGCGGTTTTGGGGGGTCTTCTGGGAGGTTGGGGGGCGCTGGGGGCGGTGGGGCGACTGGTGTGGACCTCCCTTTTTGGGGGGGGGCTAGTGGAGGGGGCGCAGCGCTTGGCCCTGGCCGAGCTCCTGGCCAGCATGCCCGACCCCACGCAGGACGCCGTGGGGGGCGGCGAGGTTTCGGGGGGCGCGGGAGGGGGGGAAGAAGGGGTCGAGGAAGACCCCGGCCCCCCCGGAGTCGCCCCGGATCTGCCTCAGCCCCCCCCCGAGGAAGAGGAGAAGGAGAAGAAGGAGGAGGAGGAGGAGGCGGAGGAAGAGGCGACGGGGGCTTTTGGGGGGCGCAAAGAAACCGGGCATTATCGGCTGGCGGCCCCCGACGCCCCTGGGGGGTTGGGGGATATCGGGGAGCCCCCCCCGGCTGAGCCCCCCACCCCCGAGGGCACCCCCATCCTCCGCAGGAAGATTGGGGTAAGTGGGGGGTTTTTGGAGGGGGGGGTGTCTCTAGGGGGAGGGAGGACCCCTATGGGGGGGGGGGGGGGGGGGGGGTGGGGGGGGGGGGGGTGGGGGGGGGGCGGGAGGGGGGGGGGGGGGGGGTGGGGGGGGGGGGGGGGGGGGGGGGGGGGGGGGGGGAAAAAAAAGAAGGGAATTGAGAAATCAGCAAACAAGAGCTAATAAAGAAATAAACAGGCCCTGGGAGGGTAAATGTGACATGCCAGAGGAATTCCTGCATGTGTGAGCATCTCCAGGATCACCGCTCTCCGAAAACCCCAGTCACGGCAAGATGTGCCAAATCGGACACCGAGAGTTACCAGACACCTCTGATAATCACTCAAAAGGCCAAATTACACCCACCTCCACGACCAATGTGTCTCCACTGCTGTTGTCCTAGTGTGAATCAAAGCCACGGTTTGGCCCAAATTTTCTGTATCGTTGCAGATTACACAAAATAGTACACAGAAGCCCTTTGTGGATAAACCTAACCCTTTAAAAGCACTGGTTGGAAAATGGAAAAGGTCAAGATGCAAATGAACTGACCCGGGCAAGAACCATGGAAGGCAAAGGGAAGAAGCATCCCAGCAGGAGGACAGTCACCCAACCAGGGTGTTGGTCCATCTGCCAGCCCAGCATGATAACCTGCCCCAAAAGGATGGAGGGAAGGGCTCAGCCAAATAGCAACAAAGAGCTATTGTTCCTCTGTTATCTCATGGCAGATAGGAGAACTTTTAGAGGACCAGGGAAAAAAAAGGGCAAACACAAGGTTTAGCTTTAAAAATATGCAAAAGGAAAAGGCAGGGAATTACGGACCGGTCACTTAAATCCAACTCCTGTAAAACTGATGGAACAAATAATGAAACAACCTATTTGGAAGCACTTAGAAGATAACAAGATGATAAGTGACTGCCGACACCGATTTGTCAAGACCAATTTAATTTCCTTCTGCGACAGAGTAACTGGCCTGTGAATAGCTGGAGCAGCAGTCAGAGCTGTAGATCTTGATATTCATTAGGTGCTGCCGCAGCCGGCTTCCTCAGCAGCACCACCAGAGAAACACGCTGGGGCGAAACTACTCCAATGTGGGCACACAACTCATCAGAGAACCATATGGAGAGAGTCCTTACTGGTGATTCACCGCCAGACTGGGAGGATGGGCTGAGCGAGGAGGACTTGTCCCAGCTGTGACACTGCCCAGCGCGTCATGGGCGATCGGGGTGATGTGATCAACCTATTCAATGCGCAGGTATCGCGATAGGAGAAGTGAAAACACTCCAGAAAACTGGGTTGGAAGTCAACCTGGTCTAGTGGGAGGTGTCCCTGCCCATGGCAGGGGGGTTGGAACTTGATGATCTTCAAGGTTCCCTTCCAACTCTTAACCATTCTATGATTCAAACAATGCTGAGACCTGGAGAAGAGTCAGAAAAACACAGCTGCATTAAGGAGGTGCAAACATCTGGATGCAGGTGGGAACCAACTGCTGTGCAGCACCAGGAGGGGAAGAGCCTGGGGTCGGGAAGCATCGCAGCTTGAGTATTACTCAAAATGCCACGTTGCACAGAAAAAACTGCACCAGCCAGCCTGTCATCTGCCTGAGAGGAGGAAGATGGACGCGGACAAGCTGTTCTCCGTGTCTCCCAGGGGTTGTAGTAATAGGTTTGAATTGCAGCAGAGGCGAATGAGGTCAGATATGAAGAAACTACGTCCTACAGGTAGAGACAGTGATGCCCAGGGAGAGATTGCCTACAGACATTGTAAAATCTCCATCACCAGAGATTCTTTTGAACAGCTCATACAAATACCAGTCATGGATAACTCAGGATCTACCTGGACAACCCGACTGACGCTTCCCAGCCCATCAGTTTCTCCTCCAGCATTTTCCAAACCCCTCTATGAAGTCTTCAAACTTTCAGTCCCTGCAGCAGGTTGTGCCCAAGGGTGCCACAACTGAACCGGCTGATGAAAAAGTACTTTCTTTTCTTTGCTTTCAACCCGCTGCCCAAGATTTCACCAACTGGAATGCCCTGAGTTCTCATGTTATTAAAAAAACCCCAAACTTATGTTCTCCCTCTCTTGTCTGCGGTTTCCTATCCATACTAGAGAGGAAGCTGCTCTAAATCATTGATTATCTCTATATTCTTCATCTATTATTGAGCTAGGGTAACCAAACCCACACCAGTGAAATGAAGATCTGGATGTCCATTTGTAGGATCACCCACCAGCTTTGGTCTCAGAAGACCCACGCTGCTGTCCAGCCTTTAACCCAACCCTTCCACCACCCTGTGACCCAGAAGAAGGCTCTTTCAGTAGTGCTTCTTCCCAATGCAGGCCAAAACCTGCATGTCAGTTCCTTGACACAACTGTGGTGGTGAGCAGCACTCACCCCTACAGCTTCACGTTCACAGTTTGAAATTGTGCAACTCTTTTAACAGGAAGCCACTAGATGGCTTGCTGGAAACGCCGACGGCTCTCGCTGGAACCTTCTGCAGCTGTATTTACTTCTCCACAGACCCATCCCTCCTCCAGAGCTGCTTCCCGACCCAACCACCGCTCCGAGAGGCACAAGGCTCCACAGCAGGTACGTGACACACACCATCTGATGCAGTGCACACCAGCTTTCACCTTGGGCCAGAATTCACCACCCTCAGCCCTTCCAGCTCGCCAACATCTTTTGCCAAAAGCACAGTGGGACTGAAGCCACTCTTTGGGGGTTCCAAACGCAACCTCTCCACCCTGAGTCTAAGGTAATTCAGGGCAGCAGCAACCACAAAACACTTTGGAGCAGCTCTGCTTCTTTGCACAGAATAATTAAACATGGATAGTGGCTGAGAAAAACAGGAGGGAAGCCTTAAAGGCTCTTTGCTTTTAGGTGGGATGTTGCATCTAAATCCTCCTGTGGATGAAACCACTGGGATGTCCATATGGCACCTGCCTTTCACTACCTACCCCACCGGGTGGGAGGAATCTGGCACAGGGACAAAGCTGCAGGCAGGGAGAAATAAACCCCAAATCCTTAATTTTTCTCTGCAGTGAGAAAAATGCTTTCTCCATCCCTGCTTTCCCCATCCTCCCTTGCCAGTGGGAATTAGGGATAACACTTTTTCTGTGAGAACAGCCTATATGGCTTTGCCTTCCCCTGAGACACATGGTCTTGGCCACAGAGCCGTCTCGTTACTGTTTCTCGTCGCTATCACTAATTTTTCTCTAAGACCAGAGTGTTTCGAAGTCAACATGAGTCCCATTGTTCATTTGTAAAGGTGATGGAGGCAGATTGTGTGACTGTGAATGGCACCAGCTGAGGCTCAGCACAAATCACTGCCCACCACTCCTCCTGCGACCACCTCCCAGCCTCAACGTGGGGACCACCAGCTCCAGGATGCCAGACATGGACACAGCACGATACCATTTAGCACCTACTGTGGACAGGCACCTCAAGAGGATGGGGCTGGTCTTTTTTCAGGGGTGCCCAGAGACAGGACAAGAGGAAACAGTCACAAACTTGAACATAGGGAGTTCCACCTAAACGTGAGGAGGAACTTCTTCACTTTGGTGTAAAAGTCCTGGAATCGGTTGCCCAGGAAGGTGGTGTCTCCTTCTCTGGAGACATTCAGACTCCACCTGGACCTGCTTTGGCAGGGGGGTTGGAGTAGATGATCTCCAGAGGTCCCTTCCAACCCCATAGCATTCTGTGATTCTGTGGACAAACTGCTTGGCCAGGTTGCCTGATTTTGAAATGCTGCTGGTTGTGCCCAACACCTACTGCACCTGGGGGACACTTTCCAGACCTCTCCCTGGCACCCAGTGAAGCCTGAGTGTTTGCCCACCAGAGCATCTCCCCATTTTCCATGGGCAGACGTCATTCTGCTGCAGGCAAAGCTTTCTGTCATGCTTCATCTGATTTATCTGTCCCCTCTCTCCCCGGCTTCTTGGCCGGCTGCCTGGGAGGTAAAATCCCTGCTTATTTTCTCCCCTCCTCTCACAGAGGGATTTCACCCCTTCCCTCATCACCCCTATGTTTTTTCATCACTTTTGGGGTGATTCGGCAGCACTTTCGACCCAGCACAGCCAAATCCCAGCCCAGCACCGTCCTGTGGGGAGAGAGATTTTGGAGCAGCTCAGATAAAGTGAGAAATACAAAGAATCGTTTAAAAAAAAAAAAGTGCATGTACAGTACTGCTAAAAGAATTCGGTTCCCTTTGTACATGGGAATTACGTAGCAAAATACGCACAGAAAAAGCAGAGACTGGTGCAAACTGGGTGCAGGGGAGGAGGAGGAGGATGGGGGAGGCAGGTGGCCGTGGCTGGGCTCCTCTTCCTCACATGGTGGGATCGTGAGCGTGAAGGTCACTACTGGAGAAAGACAGGATGGTGCCACAGCTGCTTCTTGGGAAACTTGCCTCAGACCTCCAAGAGATCTGGGGGGTTGAAATCCAACCCCCAAAGAAGATGGAGCATTGATCCGAATGGAGCATCAATGCTCTTCCTTGCCCCAGCCTGGGCAGGAGCTGCTTTCCTTCTCAGCCAGCAGCAGGATGTACACAATTAAACAGAAATGGAAAATAATTAGATCCAAAAGAGGTTTGGCTCTCTCCGAGATGGGGCAGAAGGTCAGGCTTAATCCTATCTGCCACAAAGCAGAGGGATCTGGAGAGGGCGGCGTGGGAGGAGGAAAGCAGAGCTGTCTCTGGGCAGGGGCAGAGGGACCAGTGACTCCCCCTGAAGCCCCTCTCCACCCTCTCCTGTGGTGGTGTATGGGGTCACAGCCACTGATAACATTACGGCCTCGTTATTTCCCCCAGGTGCCACTTCAAGGGTGCCCGATGCTCTCCATCACAGGGCTCTGCAGCAGGCAAAGCTAAGCACAGAGAAAGTTAGAAAGTTAGAAACTCCACCTTGCTGCTCCAAAACTCCCCAAATTCCCCATCCTGCCCCTTGCTGTCAATGCGCCAACATCTCCTTTTGGAGGTGAGATGAAATAGCAACTGACCATGAGCACCTGAAGGAGCCAGTTCCCGCCCCAGCCCTGTGACCCCCGTACTGGGAAGGGATGGGATCTGCCAGTGCCCTCAAAGCAGAAAACCTTGATTTTCATTATGGGTCTCCTCTTCTTGGGTGAGAAGCTGAACGATGGTGTGATGTGAAACTGCTTTCTAACCTAGGATCATTCAACCAGTATGGTTTTGCTGTAGACAGCACAGCTGGTGGATGAGCAGAGTCCCTGCCTATCAATACAGCACCAAATATAGCCAGGTCCTGCTTCCAAGGCTGAAACCTGGGCTATGAATAGGTCCAACGCTGTCCCCGAAACTGGGGCTTTCTGGCTTGAGAAAGAAGTGACATCTGTCAATTTAATAAGTGCCCATCAGATTTCTCTGTCACAAACCTGCTTAATCACTTCTGGATCCCTGCAAATTGTTAATTGCCTTCATGTCCAGTGAAGACGGACCCACCTCTAACACTGCATTGCCTGAAGGACCTCCTTGCTTTAACTTTGAACCTGCCTCTTGATAGATGGCTGGGTTATCTCAACCACCAATGAGGCACATGGAGCTCCTGAAGCTGTTAATGATGAGCTGGGAAGAGTCACAGTTGTCTGAAGGTAAAGCCAGCCTGGATGGAGAAAGGCAGGGATACATCCAGTTGCTGTGGACACCTGCAGAAATCCATGCAAGCTGCACGCTGGTGCCTGCATTTAGAGACCTTGAAGAACCTAACAGCTTGGGGTTTTCTTTTATTTTTGATTTTTTGCAAATAGAACTCTGGTCTCTACCTTGAAAACACAGGCCCTGTCCAGAGGGATGGCCCTGAACAGGCACATGAAGGTGTGTGTCTCACCAGGTGAGATGCCTCCAAGGAACCACAGCAAAGCGTGGTACCTCTCAACAGCTTAAAACAAACCCCAAAACAACCAACCCCAACCAAGATAAACTTTTCTTTTTGAAACCAGAAATTGGATTATCCTCCTCTTGTCATGTACGACTTATCACATTTCACAAATGAGGATGACAAAGATGTTGACTGGGGCTTTGATGAATGAGGTGTGATTTATGAGCCAAACAACAGGTTATCATGAGTAAGCAGGACAACAATTTCAGACTGGAAATGCTTTTAAAACTGCCCGAGGATTTTCCAAGTGACAAAGAGTACGTTCAAATAGTAGGCTTGGTGTCATCACTCCACAATGGCAAGTCAGTGCATTTAAGGGGTGCAGTTGTCAGTAAATTGCTCCTAAACTACTGTTTTATTATACCCTCATTTTCAGTTTAACAACATTTTTCATAAAAAGTTCTCAGAAGTCCATTCAAATAATCTGTCCAAGCCAGAAATGACTAAGAGTTAGATGCATGCATCTGAAGGGCACCTAACAAACAGAGTACCTTCACAGCAGGGCTGAACGGACTGGCACTCTCAGATGTCCACGGTGAGAAAAAACAAGAGTTTGTACCAAAAATTTTGGTTGGGATCCCTCATCTTGCAAAGTGGCATGATGCACTGTTAGGGACTAGATAGAAGAACTGAGTGCTCCTGGCTGGCAACCAAGTCCTCCTAAGGATGGACCAACCCCAACCCTACATCTACTTGCTATTTGTTCCAATGTCTCCCAAACGCTTCAGTTTGTCTTCATTTCCATTTGAGTTTATCTGTTGTAAGCTTGAATTTAGGTGGCTTCAGGATAAATTCTGGTCTGAATTAAAGAGCTCCCTAAAAATGTCCTGTGTTTTCGCAAGTGAAGGTGCTTAGGACTCTGCACTCAAGTCACCTTCTACTCTTGTTTCTGCTAAGTTTAGAAGTTAAATGTCCTGTCTCTAACAGCTTGTGGCTCTATGCTCCCTAATCCTGAGACCACGGTAACACTTCTCCTGGCCCTATGGTTTCCAGCATCCATGTGAATCAGGTCGTATTTGGCTTGGTGAAAAGCATGAGTGGGGTGGAGAAACCCTACCCTACCTCACACAGGGTGGTTTGCAGCAATGTTAAAGCAGAGGAGCAAAAAATGAAGAGATTCTGACCTCAAGTCTGAATTTACACCAGGCTTATCGACCAAGGGCATGTTGCTACCAGTCCCAGCCTTCCTGCAACTGGGTTTACTGGTCTGTGATATGGTCCAGCTCCCCCACCACCCATCCCACAAATCTCCTCTCCGATGCTACAGATGCAAACTGTCCTGGCTCCTGCCACAGCAGCTCCACTGAAGGTGAACAGCAGCGTGTTTCCAGATGAAGGGATTTCAATTATTATTTGCAGTAATTAGCACCTGCAGGCCGACCCACTCACAATACTTTGTTTGGGCAAATTTACATCATTCTTTTCCTACATCAGCCTCGCTCAAAAGACCAACATTAAAGAAAACAAAGTGAGAACCTTGTTGGAAACCCTCTCTGTACCCCATCCAGAGCACATCTATACCCTCGCTGTTAAGCCTGGCAGCCCTCTCCCTCCACAAGGGGCTGAATAATAGGAATTTCAGCAGGTGCCTGTGTGTTATTGCAACTGACGCTAATTAATAGAAATCTTGACGAGAAAAGGTTATGGCAGACCTGCCCATTGCACGGGACGGAGGTGCAAGCTGATGGCGAAAGGCGGCTGAACCTGAATCCTGCTCCTCGTCTCACCCCAATCGATGCAAGGAGACCCCGGTGATGTCTCTGAGCACGTCGACGGTGCTCAGAGAGGCTGCAGCGCGGTGTGTGAACCTCATCAGCCTCCCCCTGCTGCGTTCTAACGGGCTTGAATTCATGCCTGCGCGAGAGCTGACCTCAGCGTGGAGCGGGAGGACCTAATCCTATACGTCTGGAGGCAACGGGAGCCGTGCCAAACGGCATCAAGCGCCTGCTGGATCCGGCACCCGTGGCTTCCTGGCACCTCCCGCCGTCTCCGTGCTGCAGCGGCCAGGAGAGGCCAGCTCTGCATCCCAAGGACCACTTCCTCCCAGGTCCCTCAAACCAGTCGTCCCGGCGGATAAGGCAGGGTTTCGTAGAGGGAAAATCCATGAAAACCTCTCATCTGACTTTGTGCTTTCTCTCCCTCCTGTGCGGCTCAGCCCGACCTGGAGAGAAATATCGGGGGGTAGTGGCCAAGCTCTTTCCCTATAACAAGCCTTGGCTAGAGCAGGGAAAAGCCAGAAGGTCTGCAAACCAGCCTGGGACACCAGGAGGGCTTGGGGACTGCTGTTCATGGCAACTGGGAATCTGTGCTTTCCCTCCCAGAGCAACCACCCTGACAGATATGAACTTCTGGGACTGAGGTGGCTGCACGCCTCAGACCTACCCCAGTATCTTCAGTCTCTAAAGGGACATAAAAAGGCAATCACTCAATTCCCTCTTTCCCTTGTCAGATTCTGCGCAGATTAAAGCGCAGATGACCTCTTTGAAGGACAGAAGGACGTTTTGTTCATCAACACCCATAGGGAGGGGACAGACAGACAGCAACCTGAGCCTCGTATCATGCCAGGCATGTGCACAACCCTCCCTTCCCCATCACCCACAACCCACCTTGCACCCCAGCTCCCCGAGGGTGCCAAGGAGCACCGGCAGCTCCATGGAAAATTTGCCAGTGATGGACTTGCAACCTATCGGTTCACATGGTGCTGGCTCTCCTCCGTCTTTGCAGCAGCTACATCACATTCTAAGAGGCTAAAATACATTAAGTACTTTCCTGATGTCTCTTTTCCACCCGAGCGGCTGCTGCAGGGAAGGTCCAGGCAGGAGGGGAGGTGAACAGACCAGCGTGGGTGAAGGGAAGGGATGCTCTCCCCATTGCAGACAATACCGGTGCCTTGGAAAAACAAGGGCAAGAGCCATACAGCCATCAAAAGCCAAGCATTTCTGGTTATACTGCAGGATTCAGCAGTGACAGGAGCACAGAGGACTTCAGGAAGGAGCACCTACCTCCATCTTTAATGACAGAGATTAAGAAGCTCCGTGTGAATTAACTACGCGATATCCCTTTGACTTGTTATATGTAACGGTGCAAATTTCACCACTGCACCCAGTGCTGTCCCCAGCCTGAGCATCCCCACCTCAGACTGCCTTTCTTGATCTCACAGCAGGGACAGCATTAGCCAGAGTTGAGAATTTGGGCGCTGAAGCCAGCCTCACAGATGACCCTCCATTCAGACCTTCTCACCCCACCACCCCAACCAGGCAGATGAAACCACCCCAGCAGACCCATCAGGAGGAGCTCAGTGCTCTCCATCCAACTTGTAAACTCAGAAGGGAGCAGAACACCCACTATTTTGGTAAGAAGCAGAACAAACAGAGACCTCTCAACAAAACACCCCTTAATTCATGCCGAGAGCCACAAGGACAGACGAGCTCTGCTCTACCGTGCTGCAGAGTGAGGAGAAAGAAAAAAAATGTTCACTTTATTGCCACTCTTTCCCCCCTCTACCTCGCCAGCCTGCCAGAGCTCCAGTTATTAGCAGGCTGTTTGTACAAACCCAGAAGCAATATATTTTTAGCACCGGAGAATCGCATGGCACGATCATTAAGCGTGCCTCTGCAGACAGCAACAAGAGCAGGGATTTTTTTTCCTCCTCTAAATTGGCTGCAGCCACTACGGTTTTTTCAGCCCAAAGCAGACTTTCAGGAAATTCAGAAGGAGCGGGAGTCTTTTTCCATGACACACTTAATACCAAGCTGAAGCACACTCCATTTTCATGCCGCGCATCCGACGGGAGGTTTTATGGGTTTGTTTTCTAGGCTGTGTCTGTTGCACACTTCTGCTACGGAGCGTAATACCATGTATTATCACAACACTCCCTAGCAACGTGACTTCTAATTTAGTGCAGAGCTTTGCGACGTTGAGAGCATCTCACTGACTCAGAGCAAAGACGACACGCTGGGAAACCTTATTGAAAGCCCCACAGGTGCCAAGGGAACCCACACCACATGTCTGAGCTCCTCAACATGCCGTGGTTGCCACTGGTGTGAAGTACATCTTGGGAAAGATGAATTCCTTTCCATTTCATGGAGTGATCATAGAACCACAGAACAGTTAGAGTTGGAAGGGATCTTAAAGATCATCCAGTTCCAAACCCCCTGCCATGGGCAGAGACACCTCCCACCAGACCAGGTTGCTCAAAGCCCCATCCAACCTGGTCTTGTAGTGATGACTACATTGATGACAGTGGTGCCAAAGGGTACGAAAAAAGAGTGAAAATCCCAGAAGTTCTCTCCAAGTGGTCAGCGCTTGGACACAAAAACGTGAGAAATGGTTAATTGTCAGATATAAGAGCTCAGAGCCAGGGCATCAGCAAGGATAAGGTACCACCTCCTTGCTTCTCAACCAAAGGCCAGAAGGAGGATAGATGCTTGGTGGACAAACCCAACAACCTCCTATAAAAGCTGTCCTGAAGAGCAAAGCCAGCCTGACACAGGACTCACAGAGCCAGTTTCTCTCTACTCACTGGAGCACACAAGCTCTTGGGCAACAGGGGCATCATGCTCCCAAACCTCAGGGGTACAAGATGATCTTTTGAAAGTGCAGAAAAATAGTGCCTGACAACGGAGAGTGTGCAAAACTGCAGAAGCACCATCAATAGCGTGGACATCATGAGGTGAGGTGTTTCTCCACCTCTACCCACTAGTGCAGGAGAGCAGTAGAAAGCAGAGGCACCATGCCTACAGGTGGAACAAAGGTATCGCATCAGAAATGACACCAAAATGTTGTCCTTTTTGGACAGGCGAGCAGAGGGGAATCCATCAGCCCTTGTGCATGCAATGAGGAGACAGAAATATCAGAGCAGCAGTGCCAGGTCTGATGGACAAAGATATCCCGATGAGGTCCTGGGTCAAGTGGCTTTTGTTGGCTGCCATGCAAAGTTAGCTGAGCTTAGCCAGCCTGCAGAGGCAGCCCGCCCCACGGCAACGGGACGGGTCAGCCAGGATTGAAAGGTCTAATTAAACAGGGGGCTGTAGATTGCTTCCTGAAGTCCCACCACTTCTTGGAGCTTGTGGGCTCAGCATCAGCAAAATGCTGCTGGTTTTGCTGCTGCTGGGACATGGGCATCCAGGTGGGAAATGAGTTCATTGCCTGCTTGGGGTTACATTGCTCATATGCTGCCACGCGCCCTCAAATCCACATTTTCAGTGGAATTTCCTAGACCCAGGAAGCCAAAGAAATAAAATATGTGATTTCTGTATCTCTTCTTTGAGCCTAATCCATAAAAAAGCCCAAATCTTCCTTGCTTTCAGCGAGGAGGCTACAGGCACAACCACAGGCAGGGAGGAAATACTCCTCTGACTTCTCAATTTCAATTGCAAAAAGCCTTTTAGCAGGAGCTCAATTGAAATGCAGATAAGTTTCTTCAAAGGCTAAAAAAGAAATGAAATTATCTGAATGTCATAACTATGTTGCCTAACATGGATAAAGGATTTAGAAGGGGGAAAAAATAATACTAAAAATAAGTTATGAAGGGTATGTAAGGTATTGATATACAGCACATGGTTTAAACTGTTAATCATTGAACAGATTCCAGTATAAAAATAAAGAGACTGAAGCTGCACATAATGGAGGAGTTGCTCTATTTATAAACTTCTCTGTGCAAAGGGCAGGCGAGGGCCGGGACGAGCAGGCGGTGGAGGCAGAGGGCCACTGCTACAGAGCCTATATTTTGAGGGAAAATAAACAGATTTTTTTTTTTTTTAAATATATATTTTTTTAAAGCGTTGTCAACACAACCAAACCAAGTTGTCCAAGAGCCCGTGTGCCCCAGCCATGTGAGCAGCATTTGCAGCTCCTGCATGTGACAGCTCTCCCAATTTAGCCAGTAACTGACTCCCTCTGACCTGTAATAACACCGCTCCCAAATTAGAGCCCTCAATTTGACTTGGCTCCAGTCCTTCCCTCCCAGCAACATAAAGCATCCTTCCCCCCCCCCCCCCCAACTCAATCCCAGCTCCCCGAACATTCATAATCCCGTCCTTTCGCACTGCCAACTCAAACACACATTTAGCCTTTTCCTACTTTTTTTTTGGGGGGGGGGGGCGCGGAATGAGGGGAGGGGAAGTTGTGGAGGGATTGAGGGGGTGGAGGCAGCGAGGGGTAGGGAAAAAGCCCGGTGGAAAAACACCAAGAGACAAAAACAACAACAAAATCAGGCAAAAAATTCCAAGTTGGTGACATTCAGCTGGAAAAGCTCAATGACTCACATGCAAATAAAATCTGCCTAAATTCACTGCTGCATGACGCAGGCCACTGGCTTCGGCATAAAAAGGCCAGGATGAAATCATCCACAATTAAATCGGAGCTTGGAAGGCTCACAAAAAGCCGCCGCATCAGCGCGGCTCCCTCCGCTTCATAGGAAACACCACAAAGGAAGGAAGTTCAGCGGAGTGAGAACATCCCCCTTTTCCCCTCCTTTCCACCCGACACCTCGTGCCATCAGTCATCCCCAACCGTCGGCGCGGCTCCTCCGGCATCACACGTCGGCGCTCGGCTCCGGCAAGCTGCTCACCAGCGGGCGGCTGCCAGCTTTTAATGGGCTTTCCTGGAATACTAGGCTCAAAAGTTAAAATAAAAATAAATGCCGGCTACGTAGGAAGGCAAACCTCCCTCACTGCCCCCACCACCCCCAGGCAGCCCACTTCTTCCAGAGATTTCCGACCTGCCCTTTGCGGAATGGTATGATATATTGTATAATTAACATTTACAAACCCTGGGCCGAATCCAGCCCCTCCCCAAATCCCCCATATAGGCAAGGAAGGGGAGAGGGATTTAAATCTTAGTTCTCAGGTTTTTCTCTTGTGTTTTAACCTTAGCAGTTTTCGAACACCTCCTGAAGCCACAACATAGAAATGCACTTGCAGTGACCCAGGGGTTGAGGCAAGGAATGGGGTACAAGGGGTTCCCAGGCAATGGGGTGCAAGGGATTCCCAGGCAATGGGGTGCAAGGGGATCCCAGGAAATGGCTACAAGGCATTCCCAGGCAATGGGGCACAAGGCATTCCCAGGAAATGGGGAGCAAGGGGATCCCAGGAAATGGGGTATAAGGAGTTCTCAGGCAATGGGGTACAAGGGGTTCCCAGGAAATGGGATGCAAGGGGTGCACCAGCACCACCACCGGGCTCCACGTCCTTATCCCTCCAACATTCCGTGGAGGGATGGGGTTTGCACCACGAACCAGGTCATTGGCCTCCTCCAGGCTAAAAATAACCCCAGGAGTGGGGGAATAAACTAAAAAAGGTCATTTTAACCTAGATTGGGCTGCTGATGGGATTCACAGCATGGCTCCAAGAAAGGCTTTTTGCTGCTGAGGAGGGAAAACAGTCCTTTAAGCAGGTGTTGGCCCTTCTGCACCCCAAAGCACTGCTCTGGGGAACAGCCAGGAGAGCATCCATCTGGGATGCAGGAGGACAGTGTCCCATGCATCCACAGCCAGTGGCTCACTGCACCTCATTTCAGGTGGGATAAGGCAAAGAGTCCATAGAAATGAGGTGACTGGCTGCACATTTATTGAGGGTGCTTGAGCCTTAAGGGGGCTTTACCCACCCTGGGCCTGGGGTGCCCATCCCCGGGGATTAAATGAAAAGTTTCAGTCCGAGCCAAGGGCTCCTGGGTGCCCGCTGACTCCAGCTGCAGAAGCTGGGTGTTAGCAGGTCCATAAAAGGGAACTGGGAGACATGAGCCTCCTGCCAGAGAGCCTACATTTGCTCCAGAGGAATCTGCACCTCCCTGGGGAGGGGGGAGGGAAAAAAAAAAAAAAAAAGAAAAAAAAAAAAAAGGAAATTAAATATATAGAGGTCTGCAAGCGGGGAAAGGTTGAAACTGCCTGCAGAAGGACATCCGACAGAGCCTGGGCCATCTGGTCACCCACCCCGTGTGGTGCCACTGCCCTCCCCAAGCCACCAGATGCTAATTCCTTTCATCCTGCCTGGCCCTCGCTCGGTGTAATTTTAGGTCTGTGAATAGGACCATCTGCCTTTGAGATGCTCGTTTATTTTTGGCTAAGCCCTCCCTTTCACCACTCCCTTCTTAAAGGAAGTCCAAATCAGGCACGGTTGCAAATGGTGTTTCTTGTCTGGTCCTCTAATCACCGAGCATTAACGAGCCATCTACAACGAGCTCTGTAATGCCACTGCTCATAAAATTTGTGTGTGTGTGTATGTGTGTGATCTTCAAAGCATTTTGCAAACACTTTTTCAGTCCTCCCCGTGCTACCACCCCGAAGTAGTAATTATTCACTTCTCTCTGAATGTGGTGGGCTTGGTCCAGCATCCTTGGAGCTCGGCCAGGACGCGCTCAGCAAAACTTAACACGTCCAAAATAAAGATAAAACAAACTCGTTCCTATCTTTGGATGCTGGGGACTGCTACCCTCGCTTCCTGTCCCACAAGCAGACGTGGAAATGTTAAAAATAAAAATAAAAATAAAAGCTGGAACCGCACTGGCCAATAATGTGTTTTCCACGTATTGAGAGGAAACGTAACGCCTGGAGAAAAAGGAGAGGAGTTTTAAGGGAAGTTTTGCTATGAATGAAAGTCACCACCATCATCTGCTGCTGCTTAGCAAAATGCTGCATAAAAATGCTGCAAAACCACCTTGTGCCTGAGCTGCCTCCAGTGTCCTGCTGGGCACCACCAGCGAGCCCTGCAGAAAGAGACCAGGAGCTGGAGGGAGAAGGTTGTGTGCAACATCATGTCCCTGGCTTTTGGCACTGGGCTTTCAAATTTCTGCATCATGAACCTGGAATAGATGCCTCCACGACTCAACAAAGCTTCTACCCTGGCACAGAAAGGAGCCAGGAGGGGAGAACCTCCTTGGTGGCCCCGGGTTGGCTTCTTCAGGTGGATCGAGAGTGTGCCTCTCGGGTAACCCCTTCCATGACAAATTGGGTCCTTTCCCAAATCCAGGTTGGCAAAGCTTATGCAGCTCTCCCAAGGCTTTTTATTTTTTAAAAGATGAGAAAGGTTGTGGTTTGGTCTGGGCTTTGGCCCGGTTCTCAGCTCTCTTGGCAACCTCGGGAGCTAGAGGGGTATGGAGTCTACTGCTGGAAACCAGCATTGGACAACGGAGAACATCCGAATGGGGGACCCCCTCTTGCTGCATGCACCCCACACACTGAAGAACTGCCTGTGATGCTGCCAAGCTCCTCACAGGGAAAACGTACCTGGGACTTAATAAAACAGAAAATTTCTGTGCAATGCTTGAAGTGTAAAAACCAAGTCCTGGCTTTGGCTGGCCACAGCTCTCTGCCCTGAGGGAGCTTGGGGAAACACCTGGCTGCTCATCGCTTCAAACCCTCTGCAGCGAAGAGAAGAAAAAAACCCCAACGACTTAAAAGATCTGATCAGATCCCAGATTTGACAAGATTACCTCCCTGGGTAAAAATTGACATATTTCGCTTTGGCTTTAAAGTAAAAGGAACAGAAATCTACGATAACTATCACAGGGTGCAAAGTGAGGACAAGCAGACACCCTCCCACCCCAAGGCTGCATCTTCTGGGTGCAGAAGCCCCAGGAGGAGCTGGGCGATGCAGACATCCATCCCTTCCTTCCCCTTCCTGCTATTCACATCACCCGGTGCAAAGCACTTGACCAAAGCCAGCGATGAGTCACCCTGAGGAGGAGACTTTCTAATTTCACCCACTTTGATCCCGCTCTCAAGTGCCAACGTCAAAAAGGAGGGAGGGGAGAGCCTGGGGGGGGAAGGAGGGGGGGGGGCTGAGTCAGGGAAGACAGGAAAAATCTGTGCATCTCTAACAGAGACGTTCAAAGCACAGTGAAACTCCTCTTTTTTTTTTTTTTTCTTTTTTTTTTTCCTTCTACAAACCAAAAAATAAACCGAAACAAAACCAAACCCCCAAGTGGGCTGGAAGAGCTGACTCTCACCAGTTAACAGCTTGTACCGGAGCGGCGGTACCAGCGCTCGGCTGACTCCCTGTATCTTTGCCAGCTGTAACAAGCACTCCCAAGGCAGAAAACACCGGATTAAAAAGCACCTTTCACCAGGGAATTCACCGCGTCCCAGTCTGCGCTGCCCGCGGCTGGCACGTAAAGGCAGACGGCTTGTCTTTCCTTTATAACCAGCCTCCCAGTTCCCTTCTCCTGTACCCACAAAATGCTGCAGGAGCTCAAAACAAAGAGCGACATTGTTCCTGCAGAATAAAACTGCTGTTTGCCTATTTTTTCCTTTATATTTTCACGAAAACATCCCAGGAGCTCTAAGGCTCTGTTTGGAGGGGGGTTAAAACTATCTGACGGTGCCATAATCACAACTATTCCACCAGGAAGGTTTTCATGATGCAGTTTCCACCATGAACACAACATGACATGGGTCAAGGTGCACATTTAAACATAAAGAAGAAAAATCAATCCTTGGAATTACATATTCCCACTGCACTGCTGTCCATAAAGTCCCCAAAATTACGTTGAGGAGCCTTGAAAACTCCTACAGCCCCGTTTTGCCACAGTTTATACACTAACAGGTGTTGGGGTTTGGCGGTGGTGGCTGATGTAGGTCCAACAGCTATTGGTGGTCCAAAGGCTGGTGTTACCAACCCTGACCATCAGCGTTAGGGCAGACGGCAGAGGGGGAGTGATGCAAAGATGATCCTTAAACACCTGGTGAAATATCGCATGGCTCAAGCAGGACAACATTTTCTGTTCGATTGTAAAATCTCCACGCAACACAACACGTTTAAGCCTTAAGAGTGATGGAGGAAACCAACTGCTCTCCCAGATCCCAGCAATGACGCCTTCCACACTTCTTAGAGCCTGACAACCTGAAAAGCTTTTACCAGTTATTGCAAATTTTCAGGTCAAACCAAAATCCTTCCTCCTCCATCCCTAAAATGTCCGTTTCCAGCTGCCAAAAAACACAAGAAGGACTCGAGATTTAATTTTCTTGGCCAAATTCCGTAATATTTGGGTATAAATTTTCAGCAAAATGGAAACCAGGTATTTTTGTGGAGGGAGGAATGGATTTTCCCGCAGAGGAAAAAATCCCCTCCCTTGCATCCTGTTTTTCCCCCTGAAGAGCAGCAACAGGTTGCAATAACCCATGTGGAAAGAGTCAACCTGCACTAGTCAGAAGTGATGCCCAGAAGAAGCAACAGGGCTTCTGGAAGCTGCTGGCCCCTCTCTTACCCTCCAGGCTATTGATTACAGCTGATCAACAACCGCTCCTCAAGCGGCTCCGAGCTGATTGACAGCAACACCATGGTAAACACCCAGAAATCTAGTAAATTAGGAGAGCTACTCAACGCTCTCTGGGGTTCTGCAGTGGGTAAATCCCACCTCGCCACTCCTGGCCATCACTCTAAGTTGTCCCTGGGATACCTCAAGCCCTAATGGCATCCCCACAAACAACATGAAGAATCGAGCTGGATCCTCAGAAACAGGGCTGGAGGCTTTTCTTGGCTAGAAGCGAAGCTGGAAAAAGGCAGCCAGATGACAAGCAACCAAAAATACACATGCATTGGTGGGATTAGAAGCTTGCATGCTGGAGGGGACCATGGAGAAGGTCAAGGTGATACAACGTGTTTCAAAGCTGCGCCAGGGGAGGTTTAGCCATTAGGAAGCAATTCTCTACTGCAAGGAAGAAACACTGGAACAGGCTTCCTAGAGAGGTGGCCAATGCCCCAAACCCATCAGTGTTTAAGAGGCATTTGGGCAATGCCCTTAATAGTATGCTTTAACTTTTGGTCAGCCCTGAATTGGTCAGACAGTTGGATTAGGTGACCGTTGTAGGTCCTTTCCAACCAAAATGATTCTATTCTATTCTATTCTATTCTATTCTGTTGTTCTATTTGATTCTCTTCTGTTGTTCTATTCCCATGCATTCCCATGCAGTTGGGATCTGCTGCAGGCAAGTCCACCCTGCAGAAGAACCTGATTGCCTAATACCTCCAGCCTTTCGGACTCTGGCTGGAGAAGTGCAACCTGCACCCACCCAGTGTGGAAGAGCCTGAGAAAGGCTTTGCTGTGTCGCGATATGGCACTAGCGTCGTCCCGCTCGGTGTTATGTCTGAAGCCTCCAGCTCAGGGGGAGATCTGGTTCTACATCCCATTTCTCCATGGGGAGAGCAAAGCTCCAGCGCTTCCCAGCTCACAGGGATTCCTACAAGTGCTCAGATGCTCCAGGTCTCCAAGTGTCCTTGTGTGGTGTGAAGGGAAACTTCAGGAGGAAATGGGCACAAACTTGAGTATAAGAAGTTCCACCTCAACATGAAGAGGAACTTCTTTACTGTGGTAGAGCACTGGAGCAGGCTGCCCAGAGAGGTGGTGGAGTCTCCTTCTCTGGAGACATTCAAAACCCACCTGGACAAGTTCCTGTGCAACGTGCTGTGGGTAGACCCGCTCTGGTGGGGGGGTTGGGCTAGATGATCTCCAGAGGTCCCTTCCAACCCCATATGATTGTATGATTCTATACAACTCTGAGTTATCATCTCCCTCCTCTGCCTTTCCACCGTGTCTCCTCCTGGTGTTAGGAAGAGATGCTATTTCTTATTCCTTAGCTAATGTAAACCCAGCACAGCAGAGAGCTACTTTTGCAGCCTTTCACTAAAGCCTGAGGACAATTCTCTTCCACCAGCTGCTCCACGTTCTCTCCTTGAGGAGAAATGCCTTAAGTGGAGGGGGCCTGGAGGCTGCAGCTCTCCTCCCACGTGCTGGCATTCCCACAGAGAAGAGCACTCACACGAGTAACGCTTGCAAAGCCCCCGCTCCTCTTCTGGGCTTCTTCACAAACAGCAACACAGCAAGAGACTTGTTAAAGGCAGAAAACCGGACACGGGGAGGAAATTCCCTAAGCTGCCACTTCCCACAGTCCCTTTGCTGCCGTGGAAGCCGCGCATACGGTCACTGGACAACAAATTGCAGCTCTCCACGTGAAGCAGCGTGACAAGAAAAGCTGCAAAATGAACAGTGAGAAGTTTTATATAGAAACACAGCAGGGGGGAATGTTATTCCCAGAGATGCTGCTCCACGAGATGCTGAGGATCGGTTGAGAGCATGAAAGCGCAGCAGGACCAACTAGAGGAGCTGGGGAAGGTGGCAAGAAGCCCTGCTCTCCCAGTCCCACTAAATACCACTTGGGGAAAACTGGAAACCAGTTTTGGGGGAGCGATGGCACCCAGGCACTCAATTCCTGGCTTGATAATGTGACCAATGCAAGGCCATGCTCAGGTTTCAGACCTTGTAATGGCCACCACTGTTTGCAGAAGAAAAGTTATTTTAGGGTGAAATGTGATCGGCTCTTGGGGCAGCCAGCACAAAGGCTGGGAGAAGTCCCTCACCACTCTCCCCAGGATGCAGCTGCCAGGGACCTGCCCAGACCCCAGCATCACCACCACCTGACTGGGGACAGTCACCTCTCTCTTACACCCCCCCATGTTGCTGATGACAACCTGGATGGAAACAGGCTGCTGAACGCAAGATAGAATGGGAAGGGAAGGGAAGGGAAGGGAAGGGAAGGGAAGGGAAGGGAAGGGAAGGGAAGGGAAGGGAAGGGAAGGGAAGGGAAGGGAAGAGATTGTATTATTTACTTATCATAGAATCACAAAATCACAGAATCATAGAATGGTTTGGGTTGGAAGGGACCTTAAAGACCATCCAGTTCCAACCCCTGCCCTGGGCAGAGACACCTCCCACCAGACCAGGTTGTCAAAGACCCTTTCAACCTGGCCTTGAACCCCTCCAGGGATGGGGCAGCCACAGCTTCTCTGGGCAACCTGGGCCAGGCTCTCACCACCCTCATAGTCAGGAATTTCTTCCTCATATCTCATCTATGTCTACCTTCTTCCAATTGGAAGCCATTATTCCTCATCTTATTGATACATGCCCCTGTAAAAAGTTCCCTCCCCATCTTTTCTGTAGCCCCTTCAGATACAAGAAGGCTCCTATAAGGTCTCCTTGGAGCCTTCTCTTCTCCAGGCTGAACACCCCCAGCTCTCTCAGCCCCTCCTCACAGCAGAGAGGCTCCAGCCCTCTGATCATCAAGATTCTCCTGGGATCTCAGAGGACTTTCACCCTCTGCACAACTTCCTAATATCCTTTCCCCTCTGCCACGCTGAAATCCGGGCACAAGCAGTGAGCTCTCCTGCTCGCAGGGGTTAACGTGGACAGACTGATCTCGCTGCTTCGTTAGCACTCAGAGAACCACCTGCAAAAGCAGCGGAGCTGCAAGGACGGAGCTCCTCAGCATGTCCTTCATCTTAAACCCAGCCTCTTCTCCCTTTCAAGTACTTTGACAGGAGTTTAAAGGTTCCTGCACCTTTGAGTGGTGGCACAGGAGACGTGGCAGGACACGCTGCCAATGGAAGATGAGTGGCAAAGTCAGAGCTCTTCAACCCCTGCTGTCCTCCTCGACATCCAGGTTCTCATTTCCAACTGCTCTGTGTCACAGTCATTTCCCACTACACCAAATGAATTGGCTTAAAAATCTCTCCACCGTCCTCTACCATCTCATTTTGCAGCGCAACAGCAGCCTGACGAGGTGGTAGAGAATCCTAGAAGGGTTGTAGTTGGAAGGAACCGTAAAGATCATTGTGTTCCAACCCCCCTGGCCCTGGGCAGGGACACAGTCATCTCCCTGTGACTCAAACCTGCCTCTGGGCGGGTGATGTCCAGGGGGACCTGCACATCACTGGTCGTGATGTGACCCACCGCTGGTGTTTCACAGGAAACACCATCAGCACGTGTTTCACCATCAGCGTGGCCGATGGGACCAGGACCCAGGCTCCCTCCTGGGTTAACATGAGTGCCCATCAACCAAAACTGTTCCTGTGGCAACTCATCCCCTCCTGTCGGGGACCTAAACCCACCCTCCTGCCCACCAGAGGAGAGGAACCCTCCTGCCTACCAGAGGAGAGGAAATGGGAGAAGGGGATGTGGGAGCTTTGGGCTTTGAGAGAGGGAAATAACATTAAAATGCTGGGGGGAATAAAAGCCAACCCAACCCCTGAGAACACTTCTACCATTTTCTTTTTTCTGAGGCATTTTCTGGGTAAAACCATGAAAGTTGAGGTACCCCAACCCCCTCAGATGCTGATCAACACTGGCATTAAATGAGCTTTTTCTTCCCCCTCGCCAGTCGATTTCTCCAGGCTGGAGAAACAACTTCACCCCACTGAAACGCAACCCACTTCCAGCTCTCCCAGCATCAGGGATTACTGGGTTACAGATACGAAACCAGTTTCTTGGAGACTTGCATGATGGCTCCCAAATTCTATTGTGGTCTGGACTGCACTGGCTGCTGGTTTTAACATTTTCGGATGCTGAAAGCAAGGCAAAGCTCACTGCAAGGCCCAGTGATTTTCTTTAACACTTTGTTTTATTTTTGAAATCTTCCACGATGCTGCAGAAGAGACGCAGCCACGATGTAGGAGGACACAAAGATGGCTCTGGGGCATGGCTGGGTCCCTCCATCATCTGACCCCTCAGCACACCAATTGTAACAAACTGATGGAGTTGCCTGAAAATACAGTTGCTTCTAATCTCCATCCATGTAAAGACCAAGCAAACTTACTTTTCATTATGTAAATACGTTTATTATGAATATAATTTATGGCTTGGCATTACTCAGGGAGATTAATGAAGCATCTTTGCTTCTAAAGATAAAACATCTTTCCAAATACCTCCTATACACGGATTGCTTGTTCAGCGTTTCTGCATTATTCATCTGTAACATCAGGGCACTCTTGTAACAGCTTTCCCTTAGCAGAGCCCTCCATGGTGGACTGCTCCTGGTTGAACAAGGAGACCTGGACCCACCTTCTTCTCCTGAATAAGAGAGTTTAAGTCCTCTGGGATTCTCCAGATGAATGGGGCTGGGAATTGTCTACACCATTTCTCCTCAGAAGCCTCCTAGCTTTTTGCAATGGAGGTTCATCTTCCAGCCTCCCCCCGAAGGACTTTTCTGTGCAAAACCATGAGGGATGTCAAGCTGATGCTGATGATGACAAACATGTCTCATGGATGCAACTCAGCTTTGCAACCGGCCGTACACTGGGTTGCAACACTGCATGTTGGCTCCTGGTCCTCTTCTGACCATGGATCAATGCAACCCAGAAAGCTCTGACTGATTTGGATCTTCCAGGGCAAAACACATCTCCACCTCACATAATGAAGACCTTTTGACATCCAAGTAACATGGGTGCTGGGCTGTCCTCAGGAGCTCTCAGTCCTGTGGCACAGTCTGAAGCTGAGGACTCTCTGGGTATCTTGCCAGGCAAGTTTCCCCAAACTTCTACAAGAAGCCAAAGCTGCCCACATAAGAAGTAGTATCTGATCAGCCAATGCATGACTTTGAGTAAGGACATGTTTGTCATTTCTTCCTGCCCTATTTCACAAGCTTTGTGGCTACTGTCATGCCCCAGGCACCTTCACAGCACATGGGGTGAGGCCTTAAAGGGAAAAAATTAAAAAACTCTCTGGTAATTAATTGCAGCCAGATACACAGATCAAAGCTGTGGGCACCAACTCCTCTGAAACTTCAACACCAACAGGCAAGAAGACCTCACCCAAGAGCCAACAACAGGAAAGACAACCTTGCTGCAGACTTGAAGTAGAGCCCTGATGCTCCTGAAAAACATAGCTCTTGTGAAGGTGTTGTGTCCAATGAGCCAACATGGGAAGACAGGGCCCATCTAAGAGACCCCTACTTTAGGAATGTCCAAGCCAAGCCCACCAGGGGGTCAGTGTTCCCTTTTCAGGGCAGAACATGTGGTCCACAACCTTGGTCACAACCCTGCAGAGCACTGGAGACCTGGACCTGGTCTTGCATTGCCCAAAACCAGACTCAGGTGCAATACTGGCCACACAGGTCACACGAAGAGAAACCTGCCACCAATGTCACTCCATCTCAGAGAATTGCATCTCCTGCACATTCAGAGATGAAGAAAACCCTCAGTGCCAGCAGAGGAACAGGCAGGGAAGAAGGCAGCAAACACCTTCATCGCTGTACGAAATCACACAAATCCTCAGCGACCAGCACTTGGAAATTTGCTTTTGATCTCAGGTTATGCCTGTAGCATCTCTTTGATGAAACCTGTCTTTCATACACAAAATCTAGCCCAGGGAACAAAAAGGGTAATCAAACATCTCTGCTTGCTATTGAATTTCCCAAAATAAACAGCATGTTCACAATATCAACCCAAACTTTGCTCATCCTCCCCAGCTATCATCACCTCAGCCATTTGAATGCCTGTGTTCTCACACAGCAAAGTGCGTCATGCCATCTTCATCATCCTCACTGCATTACTGTAGCAACCCAAAACCTTCACCTTGGCCAAGAACCCCCCTTGCTAAGGGTGTTATTGCACAGGATGAAAAGATAACTCCAGCCCCAAAGATATACACTTCATGGAAGAGCTCTTCATGACCCTGTGAAGCAGCACTGGGAAACATCACCTCTATTGACCAGCACCTATAATAGTGAAATTCACAGTTCCCACAGAATTATTTCCAGTTAAGAGAGAGAAGTCCAACTACCTCAGTCTCCCACCCACAGCCCCAGGTCCTGCAGAAACCACAGCTCCCAGAGATTCATCCTCATCATGTAATGAAAGATGAGCTTCCAAGCAGCAGAGAGGACTCGCTGCAATGTGCTGGAAGGAGCACTAGTTAAAGCATCAGGAAAAATTTGCTTGCAACAAGGGCACCAAAGCACCAGACCAAGGAGCTCAGACAATCTTCTTCATAGGAAGGGTTAAAGAGCAGAGAAGACAAGTGTGTCCAAAATGGCCCAACGCTATTAGTGCAAAAAGACAGGTAAGTCATCTCGGGGTTCTTTCCAGTAGTCTATATAGGAGTTACCTTCACTAATTCACATGCAATATAAAGATAAAAAAGATTCATTCAGAAGACTGGAAGTTAAGCAGCTCGAGGGGGGTGCTGCTCTGCTTGTTCTTCTCGAGGATCCCGCACGCATCAACTGACGCTCCCTCTGCAAAGCAAGGGAGGACTCTACATCTTCCCACGCATCTTCTGCAGAGGTGAAGCCAGACTCTGCTCCACACAGGGGGTGCAGAGATCCTCCTCGGCTGAGCTGGACTGTCGGCTCCGTATCATTCAACAGTAAACGGGGTGATTTACACCCACCGTGAGATGGTTTCTCACCTCCGGCAGTTGAAACCACGCAGCCAGTCAGGACACTTACAATCAACAAGCTTCTCCACCTCCTTTGCACTTCGGCAAAATTGTTTTCAAGATCCTTTGTCTAGAATGACAGCTAAGTTTACTTAAAAATAAATAAGGAGAACAAAAAAGTGCTTTTCCTGAGCTTCCTGAGGCACACGGGTTTGATTAGAAGGCGTAGGGCTGGTGGGGAGGGAAGTCTTGCTGATCAGCTACGGTAGGTGATACGACTGAACATCTGAAAGGCTGGAAAAATAGCTTTAGAAAGCATTAGCTCCCACACTTTCATGTAATCAGATACAAAGCTAGCCAACAAAATCCTGGTTTTAATAGCCAGTCCAAGTTTTACTTGGCTGGCAGACAAGATTGGCTTTCTGTTTTTTAACTCCAGCATAAGTCACTCTTGAGAAACAGATTTTTGCCTGCATCGTATTTTAAACAAGTCAATAAAAATGTGATTTAGAGGAGTTTGTATTAAAAGGTTGGGGTGAGGTTTTTCCATTTCTTATTCTTCAGCAAACGTGATACTCCCATCTATCTGTCTGGCATGTACAAAACCTGTCTGGAGTGGCTCCTCTAGAGTATGTGTGATCCCCCAGTGATTTATTAATGATTTTCCATCACTCTGAGTGGACATATTCTGGTTTATAGCTATCTTATTGACATGCTCTTTGTATCATACTGCCCTTTCCCTTAAGATCTTCATGTCTGCACAGGTAAGACAGCGGCTTGCAGAAAAAACTCTACATGGAGAAATAAGGATGTCCATCCGAGTGGATTCCATGTATTCAATAGGGAAAGAATCAGAGCTCCTGTTGTTAGCATCCTTCAAAAGAAACCTCCTGTTTCCAGGGCACAAGGAGGAAAAGGAAACCAGCAACTTGACAATTTAATTTCTATCAGATAAACAGTTTCCAGGCAGGCAGTTATCCATGAACAGCTAGGATAAATATGCAAGACCACCACAATTAAAGGATGCTAAGCAAAAAGGCTTGATATGTGCCAGTCTCACCTACTGTATATATAATATAGGTAAGTATTTGGACAATTAGGCAGGTTTCCCAAGAAAAGATCATTCCAAACATCTAAAGACAGAGCCCATTCGCATCACAATATGTACTTACAATGCATTAGTACAGGACGCATTATTACAAATGGGATTTTTTTGTCTTCACAGGTCAATTAAAATAACCTTACAGGTTACTAGGAGCCCTTTAAGGCTTTATTTTTAAATTTAACCAGCCATCAGTGATCAGGGAAAGGTCCCCCAGGAGTGGCAACCTCTCGGGGATGCCGGCATCCCTGTGACCGGTGGGGCAGGAGGCAGGACAGCACATGAGATACAGCAAACACATGACCACAGACCTAAAAATACGTTTGCAGTATCACGGCAGGCTGAGAATAGACCCGGGGGGTGTGGGGGGGTGAGGGATGAAGCCCGTTGCAACAGGATTTTCTTTGTTTCATCTTTTGACACCTTCCAAAGGCTGCGACAGTGAAAGACCAGCCCAGCGAGGTGAACCTACGTGCTTGGCTCCCCGCAACATCCATCCCTAGGGAATGGCTAGGTGATGCCAGCAGCAAGCTTTGTCGCTTCCCCCAGTTGCACCAGTATTTGGGATGCTGGCAGCAGGACAGGTATCACTGCCTTGGACTCATTTTGGCATCTTTTTTAAGAAAAATGAGCGCGGTGGCTGGAGCTGGAAGGCTTCCTGTGACACCGTCCTCCCCACAGGAAGAGGAGCGCGCTTGTAAGAGCACGAGCCAGCACCTTCCCCAGCTGAAGGGATCAAAAACCCTACTGAAAGCAAAGAGTTATTGATCTGCTCGTCCCAGCAAGGGGAGGAAAAAAAGGTACAACCTGTCTAGAACAGGCACATCTGAACGCAGAGCGTGAAGAAAGGTCCTGCCAGGCGTTGCATAAAGGTAACTTCACAGGGGAGAGGTAAAGGGAGATCACAGTCCCCGCCAGGTAACCTAAGGGCCTGCCATGAGGCTGTAACATCCTGTTTTCTCCCCTAAAAGACATCAGCATTTTCAGAACACGCATTTTGAGACAGGGCATCTTTGCCCAGGCAAGCAACACAGTGGGTCTGGGGAAGGACGCATCCCATGCCATCTGAAAAAAAAATAAATCCACCAAAAAACCCCATATAGAATCATAGAATGGTTAGAATTGAAAAGGACTTTAAAGATCATTGCATTCCAATCCCCCTGCCCTGGGCAGGGACACCTCCCACCACACCAGGTTGCTCCCTGGTCCCCATCCAGCCTGGTCTTGAAGCCCTCCAGGGATGGGGCAGCCACAGATTCTCTTCTTCAACAATTTCTTTCTGGTGTCTAATCTAATCTCCCCTCTTCCAATTTAAAACCATTACCCCTTGTCCTGTCACTACACTTCCTGACAGAGTCCCTTTCTGGCTCTCCCATAGCTCCCTTTAGATATTGGAAGAATTATGAGGCTATTCACAGATTCACAAGCTGGCCAATGTGGGGATCAGGAAGGGCTGTACTATAGTAATTTACTCCAATTTGCTTAATTAAGAGAGTAAAGAGAATTGTAAACCCAGCACCTACACTAGGTACCCTGCAGGAAGCTGATCCCCCAACTCAAATCCCATGCAGAATCCAGCCGAGCCCCTGGGAAGCTGGTGCAAAGCTTAATTAGACGACGAGCTAAAAACCCAAAGCCCATCTCCAGCCTGAATGTCTCCAGCATCCACTTGCGACCCTTCATGTTTTCAAAACCAGTTACCAACCACCACTGAAACCACCCCTGTCAGTATTATTAATACAGGAATGGATCGATTCTTCCTCTCCTCCTGGACAAACCAAGTAGCCTGATTTTCCTTAATCATTCCCCCGAACGCTGGCTGCCACAAATACTTCTCCCCGGGGCACTATCTGCTGACACAGGACTAACACAGAGATTTATCCCCTGGGCAGCCCATCTTTTATTCATCCCTGTACCCCTGGCCGAAGGACCTCCCGCATCGCCGGTAACGATGGCATTCAACACCTTCCTCGAAGGAACCGCCGCTTAATATGCAAATCAGACGAATCAACTTTCCCTTCGAGCTCATGGGTGTTTAAACGAGGGCAGGCCGCTGCTGGAGTGGAGCGGGGCTCCGACTCGCCAGGTCTAAGGACAAGGGGAGGAATTACAATAAATACACCCTTCGTATTGCAGAATCACAGAATGCTATGGGGTTGGAAGGGACCTCTGGAGATCTTCTAGTCCAAACCCCCTGACAAAGCAGGTCCATCCAGAGCACGTTGCACAGGAATGTGTCCAGGTGGGTTTGAATGTCTCCAGAGAAGGAGACTCCACCACCTCTCTGGGCAGCCTCTTCCAGGGCTCTACCATTCTCACAGTAAAGAAGTTCCTCCTCATGTTTAGGTGGACCTTCTTATATTCAAGTTTATGCCCATTTCCTCGTCCTCTTGTCCTTGTATTGATCACAAACCCATCAGGTCCATCACCCTAATGGTGTCTGGTGCCAGATTAGTGTCTCCAGCAGCCGGTCTTCTAGGCGGCAGCCAACACACCTTCCCAAAGCCTGGTCTTGCTGCAAGGGAATTTATTAGGAGACTGGGAGAGAAGAGCTCCCCCATCCTTCCCTCTTTGAGGCACACAACCCCAGTGCAACCCTAGCACTTGGCATCCCATGGGAGATGGGACCCACAGTAGCACCATGCGGCAGAACGGCGTAGAGGAGCCCTCACCTTTGCTTGTGGAGGAGCTCACCAAAGATTGCTGAGAACCTCACTCCCACCTCCACACTTACATGGCAAATTGAATTACACTCTTCTCCATCAGTGGAGAGTTTTGTATTGACCCTTGCTACCTCTATGAGCACCCCCACCTTTTTCCTTCACGGTGGATGATGGGAACTGCACCCTTTGACTCCCAGCTGGGAGTGAGTGATGAGCCTGGTTTGTAGCACAACCACGGGGCCAGACACCAGTAAGGGGTGGATGCAGCAATGGAATGGTTAGGGAAAAGTCCTGCCCAGCAGCATCACCTCCTGAGGAAATTATGGGATTAGGGAAAAGTCCAAAGCAGCAATTATGACCAGGCTGCACAGGGACTTGTGCTGTATCTGAGCTTCCAGGTGAAGAACTGGCCCCAGTCACCAGCAGGTGAGCGAGGAGCTGGGTGTGAAACAGGGCTGGGCTCCTTCTTTTTTTCCCCCTCCCTTTTTCTTCAAGGGTTGCAAAGTGCCTGAAAATAGAACATTTTGTGACAGCAGTAAAAAAAAAAACATAATACACATATATAAAAAAAGAACTAGGTCAATCAGCTAATAGACATGATTTAAGAGGAAAATCGCAGCGTTCGTAATGGGCTAAAAACAGCGCTGATGCGTTGCCGAGAAAGAATATAATTAAGAGGCTTTTTAAAGCGGCTCTTCCCCACCCCGGCCGCAGAAATCACAGCTCACACTACCAGTATTGCTTCCACCTCATGGAGCAGGAATGCGCTGGCGTGCCGCAAGCTGGCCGAAGAATGCGGAGTTTCCGTGGGCTGGGAGAAGATCCCGAACGGCAGCGGTTCCCGGCATTCCTTCGAGGGTGCATCACTGCTATCCAGTTATAACGCACAGCAACGGAAATCGGGCTGGGGGGTAAAGGCAGGGGAGGAGCTCGGGGAGGGTGGGGGTTATCTGATGTTTTCGTTCTTTTGGTGTTTAAGGAAGGGGGCTGGGAAAGCAGGTGTAGCCCAGCGGCTGAGGGAATGCAATAAAATTTAAAGAATTGGATGGGCATCTCTTATTTGAGGGTCCTGGGGGACCGACGACGAGTACTTATAGAAGGAATGCACCTTTCAACAGGGTTGATTCAAGAATGAGCTTCTTGGAAGAAAACTCTGCCCTAATTAGGTGCAGATGGCCCAGTTCAAACAAGCAGGGGACACGGCTCAGGAAATGCCAAGAGGAGATCTCCAGCCCCACGTTACACAAGGGGTCACACTGGCAAACCCTCTGCCTCCCTTCGGACCTCCAACACCAAACCCCAAACCCACATCTGAAAGAGGACAGGGGACTTTCCTGGAGTCTCCTGGGGGTGCACAATGACCCAGCATTAAGTCCTACACCCCTCAAAGTTTGCTGGAGCCAAAGGGCTGTGACCTTGATTTGCATCCCTATGTACCCCCACGGGTCCCACAGCTCTGGAGACCGGGCAGATAGCTCGGGTGAAGCCATCGCCCCGTGTTCAAGATGCTTGGGAAGCATCTCTAGGGACATCCCCACCCACTCTGCTCTGCCAGAGAGGAGCAAAGTGGATGAGTCAGACCCAGAAAGTTCATTCCCTCGACTTCTGCTCCTTGCTATAATTATCCTTTGGGGTAATTAGATAAGCAGCCCTTCCTTTAATCTTGCCACAGCTACACTGCATGTAGTACCATGCACTGTGGGAGCTAGGGGGCTGCCACCCAGAGCTGGTGAGCTCCTTCCCCCATCCTGTGATGATTCATCTTCACCCATCCCAAACACAAAGCCAACTTGGGACCAAAACTAAACACACACCGGCTGGAGGTGATGGGGGGAGAGGAGGGCGGAGGAAAAAGCCAGGGGAGAGTGCTCATCTTGAGAACCTGCTGTCTGCCCAGCAATAGTTTAAAGCCCAGTTACCCCAGTTTGAGCTGTTCCTCCTCCCCCTAAGTATAATAGCAAGGAGCTGGAGCATCAGGCGTGCCAAGCTTCCCGCTGGAAAATTTTGGCTGGTGCCTCCCCCTCCCTCTGCACAAACCCTCGCCCTCCCTCTCTCGCAGGCACGCACAGGGAAAGGGAGGGAAGAGACGAGCAGAAACCACAAGCAAATGTTCTGGTGCAGTATTTCCCCTCATCAGACTTTCATACTTGAGACTCGAATCGTGTTTAGAGAGTTTTTTAAAAGGAAAAAAAAAAAAACCCAAAACCAACAAAAAGCCCTTCGCCTGCGCCAGAGGCAGCTCCAGCAGGACACACTGCCCTCGCCGGGGTGAACAGAAACCCCTCTGCAAGAGCTTAGATAAATTGGAAAGTAATTAAACATTACTGGCAAATTTATTATTTTATATATATATATCTATCTATATGGAAAAAATAATCACGGTAGACGATATACATTGGGAAACCTCCAAGACTTTGACCTTTAAATTAGCAGCTAGGACAGTCGGACAAGTATGCCTGAAGACTGCATGTACACGCAAAGGAGGTTTTTCCAAACCCTCCACAAACAAACCACACACCTCGTTTAAAATTTAAAAAAATAAGAAAAAGGAAAAAAAAACCAAACCAACAAACCTCTGTTTTCTTCTCGATTTTTATGTTAGGAGAGGCAGATGCTCAAGCCAGTGTTACGCATGACATTACTCAACCCTACACCGCACTCTGGGAGATTTTATTTCACGTGGACTCTCAGCTGAATTAGGAGGAATGAACTCTCTCCCCTAATTCTACAAAGGAAAAAGTAAAGGCAAAGGAAGGGCTAGATTCCTAATTACTCTACGGAATCTCAACATAGTTCTGACAATGAAAAAGAGCACGGGGAAGCGCGCAGAAGGAACCCATTCGTCTTCGCTCAGTCCAAATAAGATGCTTCAGCCTAAAACCAAAAATCCTCGTGTCAAAGCGACAAACAAATCCACTTTGTGGCAGAAACACCTTATCTCTGGAAAACTGGTATCAGAGGTAAAGGAACCTGATGCGAACGTTTCCATCCTGCTTCCCCTCTGGTAGCTGTAGCTGCACAATGTTTCCAGCGCTTTGGAAAAAAAAATAGTTTCAGGTCCTGCTGCCTCTATCTTGGCACCTAAACCAAGTTTCCATTAGTTAAAGGCTGAGGGATGATTTCACTTCAGAGCTGAAATGGGGAAACCAGCAAAATGAGTAAGATGCAGCTAGACGTATGCTCGTGTCTCCTCTTCAGCCTGCACTGGAAAATGGGGGTTTATCAACTGGGGTTTTTTTTTGGGGGGGGGGAGTGTTGCCTTAATCAATACACACAATGAGATACTTTTAAGGAGGATTTGAGCTGTACGCCAGCCAACACACCACCATCACAGCGAGACCTGGACAGGCTGGAGAGCTGGGCAGATGAACTTCAGTAAAGGCAAGTGTAGGATGCTGCACCTGGGGAGAAATAACCTCCTGCACCAGGACAGGTTGGGGCTCACCTGCTGGAGAGCAGCTCTGAGGAGAAAGACCGGGGAGTCCTGGTGGACAAAAGGATGCGCAGGAGCCAGCAATGTGCCTTGTGGCCAAGATGCCAATGGCATCTTGGGGGGCATCAAGAAGAGTGTGACCAGCAAGTGGAGGGAGGTCATCCTGCCCCTCTGCTCTGCCCTGGGGAGGCCCCATTTGGAGCACTGGGACCAGTTCTGGGCTCCCCAGTTCCAGAAGGACAGGGAACTGCTGGAGAGGGGACAGCAGAGGGCTACAAAGATGTTGAGGGGCTTCGAGCATCTCTCTTATGAGGAGAGGCAGAGGGACTTGGGTCTTTGTAGTCTGGAGAACAGAAGGCTGAGGGGGGATCTGATCAATGCTTATAAATACTTAAAGGATGGGTGTCAGGAGGATGGGGCCAGACTCTCCTCAGTGGTGCCCAGTGACAGGACAAGAGAAAACGGGCACAAACTTGAACATAGGAAGTTCCACCTAAACATGAGGAGGAACTTCTTCACTTTGAGGGTGGCAGAGCCCTGGAAGAGGCTGCCCAAAGAGGTGGTGGAGTCTCCTTCTCTGGAGACATTCAAACCCTGCCTGGACACATTCCTGTGCAACCTGCCTGGGATGGACCTGCTTTGTCAGGGGGTTTGGACTAGAAGATCTCCAGAGGTCCCTTCCAATCCCATGTGATTCTGTGATCAGGGATGGTGTAGGACAGCTGGGATGGAGGGGACACCCCAGGATGGGCAGGGACACAGGGAGGAATGGATCCAACACAGGAAAACACCCCAGGATCCAAGAGGGCCTCCCTGAGAAGCAAAGGTGCAGAAATACAGTGGACGGGGAAGCTGCTCCCTGACTCGTTGCCAACAAAGGCCAAGGTTATTCACATCCAAACAAATAATTCTTCTATAAATAATGTGGCCACTCCGACTTCCTGAGCGAAACACATCTTTTCTGGAGCTCCGAGACGTGGAAGGAAATGGCGTAGACTTGAGGAGCTCATGGTAAGTGGCTGAACTCTACGACACCTGGGCGAGGGGAAGAGAGACCTGCTCCTCCATAGGCTGCCCCTGTCCTCCTGCGTGCACACACACACACGTGTCAGCTTGTGCATGTATGACACACACAAGCTCCCAGGCATAGCCCCGAGCATCTCGGGTCCTGCAAATGCAGCACAAGGACAAGGAAACTTGTTTTTCTTTCTTCCCTGACTTTGTCCTTCTTTCTATACCACAAGAACGAGCTTTGCAGTTCAAGCCATTAAGAGACAGCTCCTCATATACATTAAGATGTCCCTTTTAAACACCACTTCTCTGACCGAGGACAACAAAGGCATCTTTGAATGACAGAACCATAGAATGGTTTGGTTTGGAAGAGACCTTAAAGACCATCTTATTCCAACACCTTGCCCTGGGCAGGGACACCTCCCACCAGACCAGGTTGCTCCAAGCTCCATCCAACCTGGCCTTGAACCCCTCCAGGGATGAGGCAGCCACAGCTTCTCTGGGCAACCTGGGCCAGTGTCTCACCACCCTCATAGCAATGAATTTTATCCTCTGATGAGGCCACCCTGGAGCTGCCATCAGGGATGGCCTGGCCTGAACTCCAGGGTCCACTCATCTTTGGAGCATCATGGTCATTTTTGATGCTAGGCTGCCTGAATGATCCCTGAGCCTCCCCTCTCTCCATGGGTACAAAAATAGCAGCGGTTGGGTGCACCTGAGCTCTGCCCTGAGGGAGCCGGTGAGGCCGTTCCCCAAAACCACACACTCCCTGAGTCAGACCCATCCGTCTAGACGGAGGACATTCCTCACCCCACCACCAGCTTGGCAGATGGTATGAGCCATGTCCTCACTTGTTAAGGGCAGGATCCGCAGCAAAATTCATTGAGGTGGCCAAGAGCAGCATCCTGATCTTCCTAGGAAAGTCATTGATGCCCTGAGAAGATGTTTTGGCACCCCCACGCCCTGGACTGCAGAGGATGCATCAGGGGAATGCTCAGTCATCTCACAGGATGGTTTGGGTTGGAAGGGACCTTTAAAGTCCATCTAGCCCAACCCCTCTGCACTGGGCAGGGAACTAGAGCAGGTTCTTCAGAGCCCCATCCAACCTGACCTTGAATGGCTCCTACCACCTCTTTGGCCAACGTGAGCCAGTGCCTCACCACCCTCACTCACAGTCAACAATTTCTTCCTAATATCTAACCTAAATCTCCCCTCTTTCAGTTTAAAACTGTTCCCCCTCATCCTATTGCTCCCCTCCCTGACCTCCCCAGCTTTCCTGAAGCCCCTTTTGGGACTGGAAGTGGCTCTAAGTTCTCCAGGCTGAACAACCCCAGCCCTCTCAGCCTGTCCTCATAGCAGAGGGGCTCCAGCCCTCAGACCATCTTCATGGTTTCCTCTGGAGCTGCTCTCTTCCAGCTCCGGGAGCTCTCTGCAGAGAGGGCAGCACCTGGAGAGGCAGCTTGGACACCAGAGTTAACTGAAAGCCTGTCTAGATGCCCAAGAGGACCCTTGCTGGATGGAAATCAAGCCCCCAAAGGCCGAGGGATGGATTCTGTACCATTGGTCAGCCTTAAGGTGCTACAACAGCTAGAAGTGTAGGGAAAAGCAAGCCAATGCAACTCCAGGTATCTTCAGTGAAAAACATGCAGTATCTTCACTAAGAGGTCCAAATCATATCATTTTCTCTCCAGTCAGGAGAAGAAAGACAGTACAGGAGATATTTCAAAGGAGAGCAGCAAAATCGGGGTAGGTTTTTTCTACTGCTTTTAAGGAAAACCAGGTGTCTAAGACACACAAAGACCCATTTGCAGCTATTCTGTAACTACAACTGCAGGCAGGTTCCCAAACCTGTGAACATTTGAGTCTCACTGACTTGCAACAGGTTGCAGACATGAAGTTATTTAAAGCACTTTTAAAAAATTAATTGGCATTTGCTGTACAAAGGGGGGAAAAATAAAAGGAAGAGACAGAGACAGGATCCCCAGGGATCCAGATGATCCAATTTCGGGCACCTAATTAAAATTAAATTTCAATTAATTTCCAATTACTTTATTTTAAACTTATTTTGTATTTATACTTTTTTTTTTTGTTAGTTGCCTAAAAATGAGCACGTCCCTTTGGTTGCTTTTCAATTAAATATCATCTCAACGCTAAAATTAGTGCTTTTATTTGCTAACTCGGAGGTTATTCAAAATCCCTACACATTTAATTCAAGGACTTGGAGAACTTGACAGACATTCCCCACCTCCCTTTTTCACTATGGTAGGGATGATGAATCATTGTATTTACTACATGCTCATTCTTCTCAGCGACGTGTTGAACTTCGCTCAAGTGGAGACTGAAGAGCAGAAACCCATATGGAGATAGCAAAGGGATCGAAGCTGATTTCGCTTGTTATCTCAGACTACTTGCTTTTTCATGTTCTTATTTTTTAATTATTATTTTTAAACTTTTTTGTTCTGGTCGCTCTCAAGGGTTTAGAAGTGACAGATCCCACCTTAACTTGGGGGTTGAAGAGGAGAAGTTGTGGCTGCTCTAATCCCGGAGGGGTTCAAGGCCAGGTTGGAGGGGGCTTGGAGCAACCTGGTCTGGTGGGAGGTGTCCCTGCCCAGGGCAGGGGGTTGGAACTGGATGATCTTTAAGGTCCCTTCCAACCCAAACCATTCTACGAGTCTATAAAAACATCCTAAGCCTTGACCATCTTTGCTTTGAAGGGACCAGCCACTGAACAGAGCCGGGTATTTCAACAGAAAGGTAGAAAATGTAGCTCTTCAATAATCTTTTTAGAGTTACTTTGCTATCGAATCCTCACCCCCAAGACTTTGACTCTTTTTAACACTCCAACAGCAAAGCAGCAGTGCTCGAATATTTAATACGAAGTACAGCAAATCATCGTGGTATGTTTTTATCTTAACACAGACTGCCATCATTTGGAGTTTAATTTCCACTCTTTCCTTAAAAAAAAAAAATGCTTTAAACAAACAGGGCTTTCTTAAATTTTACTTATTTTATCTGCCCTGTTCTGTGCTTTGCCTGAATTCCCCAGCATTACACAAAGGCTGGGGCTGCTGTGGGGAAGGTGGGTGGTTGGTGCTGTGATAAATACCTGTAGGCTCTCTGCCATCACTAATGAGCGACAATATGTGTAGAAACAGAAGAAAAATAAAAAGCTCCCCAAAAGATAAAGTTACAGTGCTCATCACTGGAAGGGTTCCCACTTGTTTTCGGAAGCACGCATGCCAGAAAAAAACAAAAAAAGAACCCAAGAAAACCTGTGGGCGTCTGAAGCCACCTCAGTTTCAGAGCCTGAAGATCTGCTCTTCCACTGGCAAAAACATCCTTCTGCAGAAAGACAAACTGCAGACAGATGCAAGCTGGCGTTGCTCAGGAGTTAACCTGTAGGACAGCTGAAAGGCTGAGGGACTTGGGTCTTTTTAGTCTGGAGAAGACTGAGGGGGGATCTGATCAATGCTTACAAATACTTAAAGGGAGGGTGTCAGGAGGATGGGGCTGGTCTTTTCTCAGTGGTGCCCAGGGACAGGACAAGAGAAAATGGGCCCAAACGAGTATAAGAAGTTCCACCTAAATATGAGGAGGCCTGGAAGAGGCTACCCAGATTGCTGGTGGAGTCTTCGTCTCTGGAGACATTCAAAACCCACCTGGACAAGTTCCTGTGCAATGTGCTGTGGGTAGACCCGCTCCAGTGGGGGGGTTGGACTAGATGATCTCCAGAGGTCCCTTCCAACCCCATATGATTCTATGATTCTATGACAGATGCACCACTGCTTGCCAGGGAACTAAACCAAGAGATGTGACAGCAGCTAGGAACCAACTCATGGTGTGCACCAGAAGCACCACAGAAAGCTCTGCACCAGGTTCCTGTCACTTTGCAATCTGGAATAATTTAATTTACTTTTTTTCTCAAGGCCTTACTGACACATCATGTATTTCTTCTTTGCCTCTTTCCCCCTCCCCTAAAAAGCCCTACAGAACTGTGGTTTAAATCAGAGCTGGTTCTACTATGAACTATGAACAGGGGCTTCTTGGTCGCTTCTTGATGGCCTCTCCTCCCATAAGATCTGATGTTCATCACTGCACCCACTGCTTGAAGGTACCACTCCAGGATCCCAGTGACAGATGCAGTCATAGAAAAACCTGAATATCCGTTAAACAAGGGGATAAAGTGACTCTTCCGTGTCAGTCCGTTATATATATCTATCTTTTTCCCAGCCTGAGCTCTGTTCTGCTGCACCAGGTTGGAGCCCCGGGCGACGTGACCGGCCCCGGATGGAGCTGAGCCAGGTTCACAGGGAGCAGCGGGAGCCGAGGCCGTGCCAGATGATCAGCGCCTTGCCCGGGAGCACGCAGGAGTACTTGTGGCTGACAACAGAACATAAAATGTCCTCGCCGTGGCCCCAGGGACAAGCCAGGATCCCCGGCAAGCAAGGAAGAGCCTTGCGTCAGCCACAAGTGATGCTCCTGAGCTGGGAAAGGGAAGCTGCCAGGTCCCAAATGCCCTGCACTTGCTCCCCAGGGGTGACATGGCTGCGAGGACAGCGATGACCATGCAGGAGGATCCGCCATTCAATCTGGCCAGTGGATGGGGACCTCCATGCAGCCCTCCCCCGGACCCACTGCAACCCAGGGTGATGTGGATCAAGGGTACACTCAGCATGTTGGCTACGACACCAAGCTGTGTGTAGAAGAAGAGATGGACACATCTCTGGAGAGAAGGGATGCCATCCAGAGGGCCTGGACAGGCTTGAGAGGTGGGCTCATGCTAACCTCATGAAGTTCAACAAGGCCAAGTGTAAGGTCCTGCGCCTGGGTGTGGGCACAAATCCAGGCTGGGAGGAGAATGGATGGAGAGCAGTCCTGAGGAGGAGGACTTCGGGGTGTTGATGGGTGAGAAGCTCAGCATGAGCCAGCAATGTGGGCTGGCAGCCCAGAAAGCCCCCCGCATCCTGAGCTGCATCCCCAGCAGTGTGGCCAGCAAGGAGAGGGGGGCATTCTGCCCCTCTGCTCCACTCTGGGGAGACCCCCCCCCCCAGTGCTGCCTCCAGCTCTGGGGCCACCAACAGCAGAAGGACACAGAGCTTTGGGGTTCTAAGCCAAACCATTCTATGACCCTCTGATGAATCCTCTCTGCAAAGCCAGAGCAGGGACAAATGCTACCAGCTAACGAGGCCTCTTTCAGAAAAACCAAAGTAGCAAAGATACAGCATTTTGTTTGCTTGGTTGGTTTTTTTAATCCTCTCTGTGCTCACAGTTGAGTGACACTATCAGGTCTAAAACCACTTATGCACACTTTCAAATTGCGTTTTATCTTCAGCACACGAAGCTGAGAGATTCCTGGCACTAGCATAAGCCACAAAAGTCAAATTTACCCTTTTGGGGGTAAATTTTTGGCAGCAAATTTACCCTTTTTCTCTACTTCTTGCCCCCAAAGGCTTTTCAATGCACAAGACACCTTGGGCATGGCACACCAGCCTGCAGCAGCCAGACCTGAGCTCCTGGTCCCTGTCCATGGGGGGACCACTGTCTCCCCCCATCAGCACAGTCACAGCGAGCACCCTGAGGTAAATAAGAAAAACCAGCCACTCCCTCCAGTGAAAATGGGTTCAAAAACTATTGGAATGATCAAGAAGCTCTCACTACCTTCATATCATTAATGCAAAGCAAATGCATGTTTTGTTTTTCTAACCTGTGCGAGCAGTAGTTCTTAAAAATTCCGCTTTTCCCCAGTTTTGTTTTCATTTTGAAATGTGTCACTTTGAATTGTTCCCCTGGACCAGGAGAGTGCTTTATGATCCTCCATCCCCAGGAACGACAGCTTTGCTCGTAACACCTTGAGAAGGAAAGAAAGAAAAATCTTTCTGCTCTCTTACTCCATCCCCCAAAAAGGAGGCTGGTTTGATTCACGATGCTCCAGCATATTTCTGTCTTCTACCACACTTCAAGGCTATTTTCTCCCTGCCAAAATATGCAAGGAAAAGCAGCGCAAGCCCTGCAGCCCTGGGGGAAGGGCCAGCCCCGCAGCTCTTATTATCTTTGGATGGGAAGAGGGAGAGAGACAGAGACGCTCTTAATGCCTCAGATATTTCTAGATCCTACTGCTGTTCTACCAAGGAAGTCTGAAACGTAAAATGCCATTGGAAACATCACACGGGGCATTTAAAAAAACCCCACCGTAAGAGTGTAATTGGGTTTGTTTTCAGCACCTAGAGTCTCTCAGACATAGCCTGCTGGCAGATTATGCTGGTTAAACAGCTCACGTGTTGCTCTCTACAAATTCAAACCAGCTCAAAACCTTTGCCTGGAGGGTCAGATCCTCCTAAACACATCTCTGGTGTCAAACATTTTATGGACTTGAATGTTTCCTTGCCTTTGGGATGTGACACAATATACAGATGTACGTCAAGCCAGGGGAAGGACAAAAAGAAATGGGCAAAAACTTGAACATAAGAATTTCCATCTAAACACAAGGAGGAACTTCTTCATTTTGAGGGTGGCAGAGCCCTGGAAGAGGCTGCCCAGGGAGGTGGTAGAGTCTCCTTCTCTGGAGACATTCCAACCCTGCCTAGACATGTTCATCTGGGACCTGCTCTGGGTGGGCCTGCTTTGGCAGGGGGTTGGAGGAGATGATCTCCAGAGGTCCCTTCCAACCCCATATCATTCTGTAATTCTGTAGAAGAGCGAGCCCGGGCATCACTGCCCTGCAGATCACAATGTGGTCCACAATTTCAGGACCAAGCAGATAGAAGTTTGGCATTAACTGTTTCACAGCCACATGATGGTTTGACAATACAAAGCACATGGACATTTTGCAGGATTAGCCCCATCTCTTCCCCGCTGTAGCCCTGACCTGCAAACACAAAAGTTGCCAAACCACTGTGGTGATCCATCATCCACTGTCCAACACCATGGATGCTCTCCTCCGAGGACACATTTAAAACGGGGGGGTTATATTAATTGCTATGCTGAAAAGTCAGACAGAGAGCGAGCCAAGCTTCAGAGACTCATTTACTTCCCCCAGAACAAGAAACAAAGTCCTTAATTCTGTTTTCCATTAGGAAAGAAGTAGCCCAAGCAGCTTCCTATTGTTCTTCTGCTTATGGGGTCTGTTTCCCAAACTTACAGCTCAGTCCAGCCAGTCTGGATGGAACCTAAGGAAGTCCCCAGAAATGTTGTGTTTATGGAAAACGGTAATTTCTACTGGGAAAGCATCACTTCACGGGCCTTGCTACTGGAAGGATTTCCCACACATCTGCTTGTCAGTCATCAAAAGGGCCAGCCCATCGGGATGTCCCCAGCCCAAATCCACTGGGATTTGAGGATGCAGCACCCTGCAAGTGGCAGGCTGAGATGGGTACGGCAGGAGTTTGACAATGCACATAAATGCCACCTTTAAACTGACCCCCCAAAGTTTCACACCGAGCAGTGTGGATTATGGGAGCAGGTAAATGACCCTGGCTGGGTGCTTCTCACACCCCTGGGGCACCCCCAGGTCTTCACCCCATAAGCTACAGCCAAAGGAAAGCTCTCAGCTTTTCATCTGCAGCTCCACAAAACAACGGGTGTCTGTTCACCGTCTCCAACGGGACACGAATCCAGACTTTACTGAGTTTATCCAAAGCAATTCTTTCCAAGTTAGGAAAACCAAGGACTTGCCTGGCTGGAGGACAGGCCACGCTACTGCTGTGCACGTCAGCTGTCCTGCAAACCACCCTGAGCAGGAGGGCAGACTGCAAAAACATTGATTTTTAATTTATTTTTTTTTTCTTTTTTTTCATTTTGAGGGAGGCAGCAGCACCTCGGGGAGACGGTCTCAGAGGAAGAGCCTGGCTCAGCTCTGGAGACCGAGCACGGGTCCGACAGGAACAGGACTTGCTGTGCTGGTGGTAGGGGAAATCTCTCCTACCCCTTCACAGATGTTCCTCCAAACACTTCTGCTAATTGAATCAACACCCTCCTGTTCAGATGAACATATGGCTGCGTTTGTACCAGCACTGCTTTTACTTTAACAGATCCTACAAGGTGCTTTAAGGACAGGCTGGACCGCTAAACTATCATTAGCAACCTTTTTATGAGGAAAAAAAAAAACAAAATAGGCTTTAGCATATTTTTTTTTCCCCCCGCAGAGCCTGCCCATCACTGCAGGGTCCAGGTGCAAGCTCTGGAGCTATGGTCCAGGTGCCCAGCTTGAGGACACAAGCTGTCCCCTGCTTCCATGGGCATCCAGATGGAAAAGGTCCAGAAAGAGGTCTAATTAACCAAAGCACTCGTTTACCTTCACAGACCCACTCTCCCCGTGGGGTCCGAGGGAGGGATGCTGTGCCCCGTGGTGCAGGGCAGATGGAAGCAGAGGTCTCAGCCTCAGTTTTACAGCCATGAATGGGAGAGGTGGGAAAAGGTGGTGGAGAACACAAAAGCTCCCCCAGATGTGCCTGGACCATCTCCTTCCAACGGGTCGCTCCTCCCTTCCTCAGGGGAACCCGGGTTTCATTATACATGATCCCAGATCCTCTCAAAATAAGGTTTTACCATATGAAAAAAAATATAATGCTGGCAAGGTTAAACCAGAAAAAGGACCCTGCAGGTGAGTGAGGGGCCATCGGGAGCAGGGAGCCCATATAAGACCCTTCTCTGGAGGGGTGTGAGCCGGACATGGGGCCACGAATGGTGGTGGCCACATCCTATGGGACTTAAAGCGCATGGGACAAAGGCAGAAGAGGCACAAAGGGGGCAGAAATGCCACGTTCTTATGGCAAAATAGTTGGCTTGGGGGGTTGCACTAAGTTTTGTGAGAGAATGTGGATAAAAGGGGGCATGTGGACAAGTGGGAAGGGGGGCTACAGTTAAAAAAAAAAGTCATCAAAAGGCTAGAGAGCGGGACTGAAAAAGAAACCCTATTAGGAGTGATGCAGAGCTGGCTTTCAGAGCCCCAGACCTTGTGTTTTCTGGCCTTATTTGTGAAACACAAATAATCCAGCCTTCTCCGTAAGCAGCCAGATCCGGTGGAATTACATGTCTGAATACTCTCGGTAAACAGACGGAAAGCTGTGGAAACATCGCTTCAGGCAATACCCCTTAACAAGGGGGCCTTTATCACTCAACCTGGCTCCTCCTGGCAGAAGAAAAAACCCTCTGGCCCCCGCTGAAGTCCCTGCAACTGGTGCCTTCCATCGGGCTGCAAGCTCCCAGTGCGCGTGAAATATTTATTTTTATTTATTTATTCGACCCTGGTGACGCGGATGGGACCCGCTGGAATGGGACAGTCAAGGGGGAAGGGAGGAGGGATGCTGCTACCCATCACCATCCCTTCCCGAGGTGGGAGAAGGGATGGTGAGAGCCACATATGCAGGAACCACCTTCTCTCCCCCCCCTCTCCTTCCACCCCGCAGCGTTGAGCATCTGCTTTCATCTCCTGATAAAAGCCCCGAGGCGCTGCTGACATGGCCCATCGGCGAGGCTGGGCACGGGAGAGAGGATTTCCTGCCAGGGAAGCACATCATCCGCCGGAGAGAGCGGCGGGCAAGGGCTGACCCCATTTCACAGAGTCGATGGAAAATGCCGAAATAACATCCAGCTCACCCCCAAAAAAAAAACCCAACCCAGGAGCTCGGCTAGGGGAATGATGGAGAGCAATTGCCTGGCCGGGCCGGAGGATCAGTGTGCTCCCTCCTGGCTGCAGGATAAATGGATCTGAAAACATTTGCCAGAGCAAAAAGATGCTTATTTATTTTCAAAGATCTTCTGTTAAGGATAAATTAAGATATTTTTTTTTTTCCCTATTCCTACAGGGGAAAACACCCATCTCTGCGGAAAGAAACCTCAGTGTGAGGGCAGCAGAGGGGTCTGGGGAGAAATTTCACCTTTACCCACCAGCTGCAAAGTGAGGAGGTGAAGCAACGCTTCTTGCATGATGGGTAACTGGGAGGGAGGAAGGGGTAGGGGGGGTCATCTCATTTTTTGGCCAAGATGCACATGGCCACATCCACGCACACCCCAAATCCACCCCCAGCTCTCCCCTGCTTCACCTCGATGAAGGGCTGCCAAGCTATTTCAGCCTCCTCCTTCCACACTGTGCTCAAAATAAATGATTACATGCAGTTCAAATAAATTATTACACTCGGCTCAGACACCTCAGCTCTTATTTGTTCCTAGCCAGGAGTGTTCCAGGCTATTCTTGACCAAAAAAAACCCCACAAACCTCAGGAAATTCAGGTGGAGCCTTATTTATTATTTTTTTCCTACCGAAAGAAACCGTCCTTTTATTTAAACCTCGCTGCCTGGTGACAGGAGGGGGATCAGGGCTCCTAATGAAGAGCTGCAACCCTCTGGGACCATCAGATGGAGAAAATAAAGGAATTTTTGCCAGTGCACATCCCGAGCAGGGACCTGTAATGCAAGATGAGGACACAGGCACAGAAAGGAGGGAAAAACCAGGCTTCTCTTGGGAAGCTGGAGGTCGCTGGGCTGCTTGTTCTTCCCATATTTACACTTTCAGTGGTACAGGGGAGTTGTTTTAAAGCCAGGCTCAAGGTGTTTCTACTCATTTCTATGTGCACCTCAACCAGGCGCTGTGCTTGCTGTGGCACTTTCCATCTGAAGACCTGGGCCTGAATTAATGCTCCCCAGCACCCTTGCCAGGTAGATTATCTCCCTCTCACAGGGAGAGGAGAGGACCAAGAAAACAAAGAAGGGCTTAAAAAATGAAAGCAGCCCACCTGGAATGCCTTTAGCGCAGACTTCATGTATTTTTCTTTGCTTTGTTTTTTTTTTTTAACTTCTCCTCCCTCCCCCCCCCGCCCCCAAAAATCTGCAAGAAAAAAGTTTGCAAGAGAGAGCAGACATGAAGAGGGATGCTTATGCAAAGAGGAACTTATGCAAAGTATTTGACACTGTCCTGCACGACATCCTGGTCTCAAAATTGGAAAATCATGGATTCGATGGATGGACTGCTCAGTGGATAAGGAGCTGGCTGGATGGCAACACTCAAAGTGTTGTGGTCAATGGCTCCATGTCTAAGCAGCAGCCAGTGATGAGTGGTGTTCCTCAGGGATCCATACTGGGACCAGTGCTGTTCAACATCTTTGTTGGAGTCATGGACAGTGGGGTAGAGTGCACCCTCAGCAAGTTTGCCAATGACCACCAACTTGGTGGTGCGGTCAACACACTGGAGGGAAGGGACGCCATCCAGAGGGACCTGGACAGGCTGGAGAGGTGGGCTCATGCAAATCACATGAAGTTCAACCAAGCCAAGTACAGGGTCCTGCACCTGGGACGTGGCAATTCCAGGCACAAATACAGGTTGGGTGGAGAATGGCTGAAAAGCAGCCCTGAGGAGAAGGACTTGAGGGTGTTGGTGGATGAGAAGCTCAACATGAGCCAGCAGTGTGCCCTGGCAGCCCAGAGAACCAACCACATCCTGGGCTGCACCAAGAGAAGTGGGGCCAGCAGGTCATGGGAGGTGATTCTGCCCCTCTGCTCTGCGCTTGTGAGACCCCACCTGGAGTGGTGTCCAGCTTTGGAGTCCTCAACACAGGAAGGACATGGACCTGTCGGAACGGGTCCAGCGGAGGGTCATGAGGATGATCAGAGGGATGGAGCACCTCTGCTATGAGGACAGGCTGAGAGAGATGGAGAAGAGAAGGCTACAGATAGACCTTATAACAGCCTTTCAATATCTGAAGGGAGCTACAGGAGAGCTGGGGAGGGACTGTTCATGAGGAAGTGCAGTGACAGGACAAGGGGCAATGGGTTTAAATTGGAAGAGGGGAGATTTAGATTAGACACCAGAAAGAAATTCTTTCCTGTGAGGGTGGTGAGACACTGGAACAGGTCGCCCAGGGAAGTTATGGCTGCCCCATCTCTGGAGGGGTTCAAGGCCAGACTGGATGGGGCTTGGAGCAACCTGGTCTGGTGGGAGATGTCCCTGCCCAGGGCAGGGGGTTGGAACTCAATGATCATTTCCAACTCAAACAATTCTATCCATCTATGCTGATACTCTGACTTCAACCCATGTTTGCAGAGGCAGGACCTGTCTGCATGTCCACACCAACGTGACTTTTCAGGCCAAAAAGAGCACGTTTTATAGCCCAAACACAATTACAGGACAACGTTGCACACCTCAAGACCTGCTCTCACCTGCTCTTCCCCCGACATCAAAAGCTGCCCCCCAAACTCCCTAAAGAATTGTACAAAATGAATGCTGAAAAAAATAAAAAAGATGAAGCAAAGCTGACATGTTTTGAGCAAGGTTCAGATACACAATAGCACACCATCATCATCCTTAGAGACTCCGAGAGGCCCTGCAGCTTCCGCTTGGGTCGAAAGGTCCACTATCTCTCCAAACTACCCAGGAAATCCCCTGCAGCAATTATTTCAGACAGAAAATGCCTCCTCTATCATGGCAATAATAAAAAACGAGATGTTTGTGTGGCTCCTTGCTTCGATGAGAAAACAGCTGAAGCTGGGAAACCCACGTCCACCGTGAATCCCATGCAAGCCCTTCTCACGCTCCGCTGCCCGGCTCCGGCGCTTGGGACAATACACTTTTCTTTATCCCCAAGTCGGATTTCCCCTTCTTTTTTTCTCCTCTTTACCACACATCACCAGCCAAAGGGACAGCTGAGGGGAAGGATGAACAGGAAGGGGGATAAAAAGCTGATTTTTTCAAAAACAATTTAAATGCTGTCTGGCCCAATTCACCTTCTATTTGATAGAATATCAAAATAGACATTGAAATATATAGTTGATATATAATGGGAAGCTGAAATCCTTTGGGCAGAGGGAGGAATAGCCCCAGCTCCAGCCCCATCCCACAACCCTGAAGGGTTTTTCCTGCAACCAGAAATCCTTTTTGCTCAGGAATGGGGACCTGACCTGTGACACCGCCATCCCCTTTCCTCTAAACACATCCCTACTGTGATTTTAGCATTTTGACTCTGACAAAAGCACCCGACGGCAGAGAGGAGAGGGGTTGCAGCATCCAAGCCTTGGAAGGGGCTGCCCAGGGAAGTGGTTGAGGCATCATCCCTGGAGGTTTTCAAAAGAATGGTTGACATAGTACTTAGAGACATGGTTAAGTGATGCGGGGGGTGCTTTTGTATGGATTTCTTTTGGTTTTTGTTTTTATCACAGTTAGGCTGATGGTTATACTAGATGATCTTAAAGGTCCCATCCAACCTAGACGATTCTTTGATTCTATCCCTGATCCCTCCCCATCCCTGAGATGCAGGACATGATGAGCCACTTGCCCTTGAGTCCCTGTAAAGACTAATAGGGGAGGGAAGAAAAGTCTTTATGTAGGAAAACCTCTTATTTACAAAAAATCTCCATCTTAAACAAGCAGACAGACATGGGGCAGAAGAAGGAAGCTGGTGCCCAGGCTCAGTGCACAAGGACCACCACAGACGCCAAACTTTTATGAGCTTTTTCCAACCGTTAAAAAAATAACCCAAATACCCAGCGCTGAAAAACCCTCAACAAATTTAGCAAAACACATCAACAATTTTCGTGTCACAGCCCAGGCACACGTGCTCTCCCCACTAAAAGGAGATGCATCTTTAGCAACCTTCTTTAGCAAAACCTGTTGGTGTTGGTGGGCTTTTTGTTTTCCTTTCTAGTGCTAAGTACTCACAAGCATCCTGGAAAACTAAAAAAAAAAAAAAATGGCCATTTTTAGACTTACACGTGCAGAGAAGACTAAGAGTGTGTCACCATGTGTCTAAGTTAGATGTTAAATTCTCCAAAAACCATATGCTGAAGATTGTTATAACAAAAGAGACTGCAATGATAAAGGGAAGCCTTATGTTCATCACGCAAGATCAGAAATTAGCTCACTATCCAATTCTCACATAAAGGCTTTAAAAGGACAGGATTTCTCCTTAAGATGAAAGTGATGAACTGATAGCTATTGGTTATTGAATTACTCATACAGATTTAAAAGCAGGAGAAGTACAAAGCGTGTCATCTTCTGCGTCGTCAAGAAAAACTACAGGGGCAAGGGCTAGAGCATCGCATCCAGGATGGTCCATCCATCCTGTGGGTGCCACACTTAAACCCTGCTCCCAGGGGGACCAGAGCTGCCCTGCTGTATTTGAGGTGACAGATGAATACAGCATATCCCCAGGGGATCAGCCGTTTAGGTATGGAAAAGATGGGCCACTCGTTAGAAGAAACTAGAAGAAATACAACAAAGTGTATGTTGGTAAGCAGGATGAGAATCCAGTTTGGGTAAGAGGCTGGGAACTACTGGAGAGAGACCATCAGAGGCTAGGAAGATGATGAGGGGCTGGAGCATCTCTCTGGTGAGGAAAGGCTGAGACATCTGGGGCTTTTCAGCCTGGAGAAGAGCAGACTAAGAGGGGATTTCATCGATCTGAGCAATATCTAAAGGGCAGGTAGCAAAAAGATGGGGCCAGACTCTCCTCAGTGGTGCCCAGTGACAGGACAAGGGGCAATGGGCACAAACTGGAACACAGGAAATTCCATCTCAACATAAAGAAAATTTTATTTCCTTTGAGGGTCGCAGAGCCCTGGAACAGGCTGCCCAGAGAAGTGGTGGAGTCTTCTTCTCTGGAGACATTCAAACCCCACCTGGACCTGGGCATTCCTGTGCAACCTGCTCTGGGTGACCCTGCTTTGGCAGAGGGTTGGAGGAGATGATCTCCAGAGGTCCCTTCCAACCCCTGCCAGTCTGGGATTCTGGGATTCAACCTCTTGTGTCAGAACTAGTGCTGATCATCAGACATGAAGGAGGTGGTTGGACACCTCCGTGCCCAGGACCAGTCTGGCCAGGCAAGCTGTCCCCTGAAATAGCTCCTTCCCAGCCTCCTCCTCCTCCCAAACCAGGCTTCGGTTTCAGCTGCAGTTGTTCTCTCCTGAATTGCTCCTCCTGAAATAGTCTCCCTTCCTCTCTGCTGGGGGAGGATTTGCCCAGTGGGATGACAGTAGGTTGGACGAGCAGGAGAAATCTAAAATAAGACTTTCCCCAAGATTAACATCCCACTTGCAGCTGTATTACAGTGAAATGCAACAAACACCTGGAGGATTAACTTATAGGAAGATTAATATATAGACTGAAATTTATAAATAGACTGAATATTTAATTTCTGGAAAGGAGGAAGGCGGGAGCTCCCACAACATAAGGAACACACTCCTGGTGCAGAACAGCCGTGCTACATCGAGCATCCCCCCTCCATCTGCAGCATCAACGCGGGCTCCCGTCAGTGGGAATATAGAAATAGGGAGGAGCTAACAATACACCTGACATTTCATAGAATCAGAGAATGGTTTGAGTTGGAAGGAACCTTAAAAATCCCAGGGACACCTCCCACCAGACCAGGTTGCTCCAACCTCCTTTCAACCTGGCCTTGAACCCCTCCAGGGATGGGGCAGCCACAGCTTCTCTGGACAACCTGGGCCAGACTCTCACACTCAACAATTTCTTTTCCCATCCAACACACAAAACTACAGCTAATAAAGCAAATAGATCCCAGATGCAGGAAGCGATGGGAAGGCAGGTGCTTTGATGCCCTACATGAGCGACATTTCACCTATCTGAAGTCTATCCAAGGGGTTTCTAGAGGGCCAAGTCTTGCAGATTAAACACTAAGCAACACCACAAGACCAGCTGAAAACACTCGTGCCATCCGAACCCTTGGGAAGTGGGAAAGAAATCCCACCTGGATATCGGGGTTACCCTTGGAAAGACCAACCCTCCCTTCCCATCCCATCCATTGGCAGTACCAGGCGCTTGCCGCAGATGGAGAGTCATTTATTAGAGAAGGAGCTGCAAGAATCAAACAGTTTGGGCTCAAGCTGTGGTTTACCACCAGAGAAAAACCATCTCAGGAAAACAAGAGGGCTCTCTGCAGAATCAGATAAAAGTTATCTTCAAAAGTTGCACTGTCACCCAGCATCGTCACCCAAGTTTCCCCGTAGGGCACGTGGCAGCAGGTGTGAGAAATCACAAAGCCATCCTTAGGCATCACATCTATAAAATAGCCATCTTGTGTGAAAACAAAAAAATACGCAAACACACAGCAGGAAAGGCAGTTGGTGATACGGGGAAAAAAAAAAAAAAAAAAGGGAGGGAGGGGAGAGAAAAAAAACCAACCCACTTCCTTGACAGGATTTATTTTTAAATGATGGTTGCTCAAGCCTGCTCAGGGAATTGGTATGGCAGGAGTGGCTCCCGTGCAGGAGGATGAATGGTGACTCAGCAGGTAAAAGCTGTCAAAAGTGTGTCCAAAATTGGAAGGATTAAAAAAAAAAAAAAATCTGAAGGGAAAACTATAAATACTTCAAGCAGCTTTGCTTTGTGCACTGGGTGGATGCCTGTGGCTGCAGAAGATGCTCAGTGAAGCAAGTAGGGGAACCCCATCCCCAACCAGAGCAGCCATGGGGGGTTCCTCCTCCCAAAGCAGGATTTGGGAGGCAGGACCCCTACGATGTTAGGAACCCACATGTAAGAACTTTGGGCCCCATGTCTGCCCCACACATACCATGCAAAGGGGATCCCACCAGCCCTGGATTTCAGCTATGGGGCTAATGCGAGCCTTACCCCCCCCCCTCTCCAGGCTTCACCCCACTTTGCACATCACTCCAGAGAGGACACAAGCAAGACCTTTTTTTAATGCATATTCAAGGAAAAAAAAAACAAACCCAACCTCTTTCTGCACTGCCTATTTATTTTTTTTTTTCTTTAAATAAAAGTCAAAAAGCCCAGCCAACATGAAAGGCTGGATAAACACTCCTCCTTTCCCCAACAGAAATTACAAAAATGCCTTTGAATTTGTTTTGGCAAGAAACAATGTTTTTTATGAAAGAGCTTCATTGAAAAGTCACAATTTGGAATGTATTCATCTATTCTACATTTTTTAAAAAAAAAAGTTTTAATTAATACCTTAACAGTATTTTGACATAGTTTATAGTTTGTTACATCGTATTGAGCGTTACAGATGCCAAACGCACCTTTTGGAAGCACCTTATTATTGTATTAATGGTAACTGGGGGGGGTCCAGGGGGGGGTTGTGCTGCTGAGGCTTGTGTCGGCAATTGAAAAATAATAAATTAATTCCATTTGGAGAAAAAGCTGCCATTTATAACCCAACAATTAAGAACAGATTTAATTTTAGATATCGCTGCATTCTTCAGCTTATTGAGTTATTCAGTACCAACACTGGTACTGTTGGTATATACCCAGTTCTCAAAAAACAGACCCAGGCCGCTTTCCCACCCCTTAAATTAGGGACGACAGAGATGAGAAGGGAACGTCGCTCCCCTCTTTCCTGGGACCTACAAATACACTCATTGATGCCAATAAAGACCAAAAAAAATAAAGCGCAAGTATGGAGCACACACTGGGATTTCTACCACAACAGACCAAATGATATCAGGCAGGGGCACCCAAGGAGTTAACAAAAATTAAAAATAAATGGAGCATCCAGTTCTGGGCTCCCCAGTTCCAGAAGGACAGGGAACTGCTGGAGAGGGGACAGCAGAGGCTACAGAGGTGATGAGGGGCCTGGAGCATCTCTCCTATGAGGAAAGGCTGAGGGACTTGGGTCTCTTAGTCTGGAGAAGAGAAGGCTGAGGGGGGATCTGATCAACACCTATAAATATTTAAAGGGTGGGTGTCAGGAGGATGGGGCTGATCTTTTTTCAGTGGTGCCCAGGGACAGGACAAGAGGAAATGTCCTTGACCATAAGAACATAAACTTGAACATAAGAAGTTCCATCTAAACATGAGGAGAAACTTCTTCACTGTGAGGGTGGCAGAGCCCTGGAAGAGGCTGCCCAGAGAGGTGGTGGAGTCTCCATCTCTGGAGACATTCAAACCCCACCTGGACACGTTCCTGTGCAACCTGCTCTGGGTGGACATGCTTTGGCAGGGGGTTGGACTAGATGATCTTCAGAGGTCCCTCCCTACCCCATGTGATTCTGTGAGCAAGGCAGAGCTGTATTTGCAAACCAGGGCGTGCAGACGTTTGAAAGGAGATAAAAGCAGCCCAAGGAACAGCCGGAGAGATGCTCTCAGACCCACCTCCCTCCCTGAGGCCCAGCCATACTTATAAAATAGGTAAGAAAAGAGAAAATGGGGTTTTTATTTGGCTGTGGCTCTGCCCAGACAAATAAAATACGGTCCATATTTTGGTCCATATGGTCCATATGCTGGACCAGCACTGGCATCTTGGCAGTGATGGGGAAGCCCTGGGCCCCCCTTGGAGAAGGCTGGTGGGAAATGGGACATATTCCCACTGTCTCTCCTTGGAAACACAGCAGCAAACGCTCGTGATCACCAGCAACCTCCACACCATGAAAATAGTCTTTGTGTCGAAAGGGAAGGTAAATAGGAGCAAGAGCATGGGAGGTCTCTTTTCCCTGTCAGTGCTCATAGTGCCACCAGGCTCCCAACCACCTCCAGTAGCAGGACACCACGACATATGGAGCAAAGGGGGACACACAGAGGTTGTGGCACAAGTCCAGACTTCAAAAGCAAAATTATAACATGCAGTAAGGGACACGTGAACACTATGGTGACACAGTGACGGTTATTTGCCCTTAACACGCTCCATCAGAGGACACCACGGCCAGGATGGGCTGCAGGATCTCCACAGATGACCAGTGGGACTTGCTGCAGAAAAAGTAGGATGATGCTCTGGGCAGAACGGGCAGCACAGCAAGAGTACGTGAAAATTAGCCAGGGTTTCTTGTGCCATCAAGATGCTGAAGCTAATATTCATGACAACAAGTCTCTGTGGTGCAACAAGAAGATCTTGCAAAAAAGAACCATAGAATGGTCTGGGTTGGAAGGGACCCTAAAGATCATAGAGTTCCAACCCCCTGCCCTGGGCAGGGATACCTCCCACCAGACCAGGTTGCTCAAACCCTGTCCAACCTGGCCTTGAACCCCTCCAGGGAGGGGGCAGCCACAGCTTCTCTGGGCAACCTGGGCCAGTGTTAATAGAGAAACGATTGCCACTGGAAGCCCAACACTGGGCTGGTTGGGAGTGGCAGGACTCAGGTAGCAGCACCAGACTGACTCAGACCCCGGGAAAAAACCTCTCAGCATCCTTGGGACCCTGCCACAGGTAAAGTTGGACAAACCAAGTCATGAGGACTCAAAAGACAGCACCTTCACAGGGCTCTGCCAGCCCCTGAAGGATGCAAGGGCACTGTCACCACATCTTGACTTCCTGCCACGGGTCCTCTTGAGCCAGAAGCACAGGTGAAAGCAAGCAAAATTAAATTAAACCTTTATTTTTATAAGGGTTCCCCCTTCTCCTTGTACAAAAAAAAAAAAAAAGGAGAAAAAAAAAAAACCCTAAAAAATAAAATTCCCAAGCACATATTTTTATTTACCAAGATTCCAGAGGTCTCGTTTCCTGCTACATCCCTCTCGAAGGCAGGAGCATTGTTGCACTAATTGCAAGTCTATTGAGAAACAGGCTACCCTCTGCTTTCAAACTGGAATTAGTTACACCTGGTCTGACCCTGCATTATTTTGAAGCACTGCAACATTAAAAGAAAATTAGTGTGACTCGTTAAATCCTTTAAAAGGTAAAGCAACCCTATTGCTCCAGGTTCAGACACACAAAAAAAACCCCAACCAAACCAAAATCAAGCTCTTAAATCATGAGCACTGCTTTAATGTGGTGGGATTTAGTCTCATATTTTAAATTCATTCATTTCTCATTTACTTCAACAATCACACTAGCTTTAATGAGCTCTCCCTGTGAAAACTGCCAACTACAAAGGATCACGTTTGCTTGTGTTACAGAGCCCTGCACACCTCGAGAGGAAATCCTAAAACATCACGGGCTTCTTAGCAGTCAGATTACTAGTTTTTAATCCCCTCTGCCAGATGCATTTTTAATCTCTTGGCGTGTAATAAAGCAAATGAGTGTAATTGTATGGGTAAAGTGAACCAAAGCATGCACGTCAGATTTGAAAAAAAAAAACCCAACAAAAACGAAACCCAACCTTTGGTTATGTTTTACAAGCTGGTGACTGATGAAGCTGGGGGCTGAATTGGGCTCTGCAGGCACTGAGAGAGAAGTTTCTGGATGGATGGTGAGTAAGGAGGTCCAAAACCCCTCAGCCACTGGTCAGGGGATCCCGTTTCTCCTCCAGGTCCCAGGGACCACGCTTGGGCCAAGGATGGGCAAAGCATCCTTGCTCTCAAAGCAGAGCAGGAGCCCAGGACACTGGGCAAGTGCTGCTCCACAGCAAGTTCAGATGGTCCCTCAGTCCCGGGGCTGACTATCACAAGCCACCTCCTGACCCATCAGCAGGTTCTTGGCACATGCCAAGCTCTTGCAGTGAGGAGCTCTGCCTCTCCGCAGCCACCACCTTTTGCCCCCATCTATTTATTTCCCAGCTCAAGAAGACCTTGATGTGCCTTCGTAGAAAAAGAGAGCCTGTATCACAAACTGTTCTCTCCAGATCAAAGAGATTGCTGCCAGATTCAATGGCCCTAGGATCACTAGGGAGGTTGTTCCCATTTTCCACCAGTGCCAGGGGGCCAAATTCAGCAGGATAAATTCAGAATAATTACATACAAGCCCTTAAGAAATTATTTTTTTATCCAGTTCAAGCCAGCGAAAAGGGTCACCGACTTCAGCAAGGTGGTTCATCAAGCAGCAGACTACATCCCTCTTCGTTCCCATCCTCAAGGTGGGATTCATTCACACTGCAATTAGGTGTGGGTGCAGGGGTCCATGCCTGGCTGGTGCCAGGGGAGACCAGAAAGGAACCAGCCCATGAGCATCAGCCTGGACACGTGTCCTTCCCTATGCAAGACAAGAGCCCGGGAACGCAAGAAGTCACTCACAAGTGCTGTCTCCTGGGAAAAGCTTTAGCAACCTTTTTTGATGTTTTGTCTGTTTGTTTTCAATTAAAAAAAAAATAAGCAGACAAAGGTCCCCCCAGAGAAGGCACGTTCTGCCAAGATGCTTTCCGCCGGGGATGTGAATGGCAAAAGGGCTGGGGGACACCACACAGCGATAAAAACAGCTCTGCTGGGAGCTGCCAGAGAGGAATAAATAAATTCATGGGGAAATACATGTTTAAAAAGGGCCCTGCACACAGGTAACCCGGGCACAAACACCTCAGAGCTGGAAGAGGGTTTCCCTCCCCACCTGCCATACCCAAGCCATTCGTGGGATGCTCGTCCTCGTCCTGAATCCTCCCTCCTCCTTTTCAAGCACAAAAGTCTGTGCCCAAGAAAGGGATCACCCAGCAAGGGGATATCCCGTGTTAGTTCATTTGGGAGATGGGCTGGGTGTGCCAGCTGCCACCCACCGCTCATCCACCCCTCAGGGAAGGGGGAGAAAACGTCAACTATTTCTATTTTAAAAGCAGAAAACAACTGAACTTCAACGCTAACATCCAGTTTGGCTTTAGGAGGGATTTCAAGAACTCGGGCTCCTTCGTTCCTTAATCCCACACCACGCTTCCCCACTACCAACCAGGATCGACTTCTAACAATGCAAAAGCATCTGCCCACATTTTTGCAATTATTTCGGACCCGGAAAAAAGCACCCTCCCCTTTCTGTAGGGTTAATCTAAAGAACAGTTGCCAAAATGCTGAGAACACAGTCAAACAATAGCTCCTCTGATGAAATTCCTCCACTCCATAGAGAAACCAGTATCCTCCAGCTGCTGTGGCTCGTCCAGAGAGATCGCCCAGTGTTTACCCGCTCCCATAAAGGGGAAAAAAAAAAAAAAAAAAAAAGATGACAAACTAAAAGATTTGAGTGCAGCTTGCAAAAAAAAAAAAATTAAATTAACGCAGGGCAATCTAACAGCAGCACAAAAGTTGTTATTGATGCAACATTTGCTTTGTGTGAAATATAAACCCAGGGGCATCGGTGGAAGGAGAGCAACGGCGGCCACCTGTCCTGGGGATAGAGACTCGCTGTACTTACCAGTACAGAGACCACTTTTAGCAGCTCTATCCCTTTAAATACTCATTCCCCCTGGAATCTCTGATCAGTCATTTATAAAAGCTGGGTAGCCGAGCCGGACAGCTGAATTACAGCAGCTATTATCCACGTGTGCCTGAATACAAGCAGACACCTTTATAAATAAAGGCTCTCCGGCTGACCGAGGTTTGACATCGGCTACCAAAAAGAAAAAAAAAAAAAAAAAAAAAAGAAGCATTCAGCATCCAACTGACTGCCTCGGAATAATGTGATGGAAGGTTAGCAAGCACAGCCCAGGAAGACACCTTTGCACAGCACTAAGAGCTATCGTTAAAAGAATTCATGCTGCTGCCACGACTCTTTTAACCGAGCAGGTTTTAAGTAATTGATTTCCTCAACAGACACAACCGAGTTGCACACCTTTGCCTCTGCCACTGGTATGTATTTAAATGGCTTTAATTCTTCTTTTCCCTGGACCTAATTCTAAGACATCTTGAGTATTTTATTTTTTTTTATTTTTTTTTTATCAGCTATCCCCTCTCCTTTCAGACCTCCTGGGTCTCTGCTGTTTCATGGTCATTCACCTTCTGGCTCGTCCCTGCCTGTAAGCCCATGAGCAGGGGCACCGACTTTCCACAAAACCAGGGAACCCACGACACCCAGGTAATACAAGGGCACAGAGATGGGGAAGGAAGAAGAAAAGCAGGTGGTAATTAAAATTAATTGCTTATGTTTGGCTTTCTTCAGCTTGAACAATCCCTGGTAACAGAAGGTAACCAAGTTATGGAATGGAATGGTTTGGGTTGGAATGATCTTTAAAGGCCATCCAGTCCAACCCCCTGCCATGAGCAGGGAGATCTTCAACTAGATCAGGTTGCTCAGATCCATCCAACCTGTCCATGAATGTTTCCAAGGATGGGGCATCTACCTGTCCTTGGCAAAGGCACAAATATTGCTTTAAATTGACAGCATCCCCAGGAGCAGCATGTGCACACACAAGGCAGGGCTCAGCTGGGTGAAGGAAGGTTTTAAGTACGTGCTTGTTCAGGCTCCTAAGTCTTTATAATAACCCAAAACAGGAGCTGGCACC
>BJBW01001970.1:16398-31801 GCA_004320125.1 Scolopax mira
AGCCCATGGGATTTGGGAACTCAGAGTTATTCACTGTTAATCGGTACTAAATAAAACATAATGTCTTAAAAGTGGTGCGGAGAAGATGCAGTAGCTTTGAAGCTGCATCGCAATTAGGGGAAGAGTGGCCTGGCTGGTTTTATTTGAGCTTCATGTCCCAATAAAACAACCCCCGCCCTCCCTTCCTCCCCCAGCCCGCAATTATTGAAAAGCTAAGGCACCAAAAAAAAAAAAAAAAGAAAAAAAAAAAAAAAGAAAAACACACACCAAAATAGTGAAGGCCAAAAAACCAGACTGCAGTGCACTAGCTCCAAACGTCTGGCCCCTCGCTTGAGGCCATAATTAATTTGAGATTTATTTTTATTGGAGAACCCAGTCTCGTCTGACCTTAGCCAAACAAGACTTCAGCTAGACCCTTGATGCGCTTGAATGGAACAGAATATTTCTCTCTAACTTCTCTTCAGGCGTCCGTGCCTGCTTTGAATTTGTTCCCTCAGACTTCAGATATTTGGAGATTTGCAGGAAAGATTTAAAGCGTTTTTCCCCCCTTAGCGTTCACTTTCTTTTTCTTCCCTTTTTTTTTTTGCTCCCCTTTCCCTCCACACCTCCCCTCTTTCTAAACACAGGACTGAGAGAGCATAGGAAAGGCTGGAATACGAAATTCCTTGGATGCAGCATATTGGCGGGGGCGCAGGTTTTTTTCTGGAAATCGTGAAAGAATGGAGCCATTGGAAGGTGGCAGATTTGGGGAGGGGGTTGATTGCCTGTCCGCCGCTGTCTAAAGGCGGGAGTCACTGTAAAAGCTTGTCCCTTGTGCCGGAGAACCTGATTTATTTTGGAAAGCTCCAACACGCTGCATTTCCAGGAGAGAAACGATGTTTCTCCCACCGTCTCCAGCTAAACTCAATCAGTGTCTTGAAGGCAAAGAGCGGGGGGCGGAAACAGTGCCAGCCCTTCCCCACGAAGGCGAGTGAGCACTGGAAAAATATCGGTTTTTCTGGGACACCGGGAAATGGAAAAGGATTTTTCTATTTAAAATAAGAGATGTAGGTGCAACCAAGAACTAAATCCTTAAGCACCGAGTTGTCGTTAAGGCATTAATCAACGACTTGCTAAAGTCTAACAACTTCGCAGCGTTTCTGCCTCAAGAAATGAGCGTCAGAGGGAAAAGGAAAAAAAAAAAAGAGAGGAAAAAAAAGGATTCGGTGTGTACGTAGATTAATCATCATGAAGAGTGAGAATGACGGGAGAGTTCAGGGCAGTTTATGCCCGTTCCACCCCTGCCGGCAAAGCTGCTGCCATTCCCACCTTCTCTGGGGGTGCCTGGTCCCGTCCTCCCCACCTGGAGGAACTGAAATTCCGCGGGACACAGGAATTGCCAGGGAAAAAAAGAAAAAAAAAAAAAAGAGAGAGAGAGAGAAACGGATAATGCGCTAGAGGATGCTCCCAGTATGAATAATACTACCTGAACCGTGAAAAAAACAGTCCCTGAAGGCTTTGGTTTTCCCTTTTGGGCCAGGCCAAAGCTCACTGCTGTTCTAAGAGCTCCACAGAACCTCCTTCCCCGCATCCATCCATCCATCCATCCATCCCTGAGCACCTGCGGGATGACACCCGTGCGGTGCCTTCCTCTCGGCTGATTCCTCAGGCGCCGGCTCCGCTGCCAGATTTCTCTTGTAATAATAATAATAAAAAAAATCTAATAATAATGAAATAACGGGATATTCTTTCCTTGCAACCTGTCCCCCAGCAGCCTCTGGCTGCTACTGTTCAGCGGGAAAGATAAAGTGTCCGTGTCAGGGTTTGTCAGCAGCTTTTGTGTTGTCCTCTCCAAAGAAAACCTCACTGCTTTGTCCTTAAAAAAAAGTAATAAAATAATAACACCCACTCACCCACCCCCTCCCCTCTCTTCGGGGCTTCTGTAAACTTTCCAGGCAGGGTGAAAGCAAGAACAAACCAAATATTGTTCCCAGCCACCCACACTATTTTTGCCTTCATGAATATGCTTCTTTGTACGGTACCACAAACGTTATGGCTGCGTGAAATCCATTTTTAAAGCCAGAAGTCGTGCCAGTGCACGGTGACTCCTCCCTGGAGGAAAGTCCAAGGTCTGAGCAGGAGACCTTTTTCCCTACGAGCTCGCAAAAGGGACCAGGCAGTTCCCCAAAAACTCCCCAGGGGGTCGGAGTGGGGGAGCAAGAACCCCCAGGAGCTTCGGGTGCGCGGGGGTCCAACAGGTTCCAGCGCCTTTTCTGGGGAACTGCCTTAAATAACCCCTTCCTGGGGAGAGTATTTTAAGTATTTTAAATACTACCCCCGGCGCGGCGGAGGAAAGAGGGGAAAAGCGGGGGTGATGCCAGGATTCCCGCATCCCGTGTGATGGGGAGCTCTCCTTCCCCTTCTGCCCAGGTTTATCCAGCTGTAAAGGCTCAAACTGGTACCTGGAGAAGGGGGTCCGGGAAAAGGGAGGTTTTGGGATGCTCAGGGGAGGGCAGGGGCAGGAGAGGTGGTCAGAAGCTGGAGAACCGAAAGCAGAAGCACTGACTTTGTCTGGGCGAGGAGAGGAGTGATAGAAGAGGAGATAATGCCCTTCGGCAACAGCTAGACGCTTAAGAAAAGCGCGGGTAAATAACACACCCGCACCCCCCAAATTATTCTTGTGCCGCCTTTACACACACATCAGCCCACAAACAGAAGGGGAGCTGTGGCCCGGAGTAGCTCGTGGCAATGGTAATAATTAAAAATTCAGTTTTGAGAGGTCATGTTGCTTTGCTTAGAGTCCTAATTCTTTCCATATCCCTACAGTCAGGATTCCAGTGCCGTCTTTTTAAAATTTAATTTCCCAATTATATTACATGTTTCATTCTCTAAAGTCAAATACTCATGTTTAGATGAGATTAGCACCCTCTGATATACTGTAAATTATTAACTACTTGCAGATCAGCAAGTCCCATAATGGTATAAGGAATAGAAATACTTTATCAGCTATGAAGAATAAACCAGCAAGGATCAAAATTATTTACTTTTTAAAAAATATTTATGATTTCCTACCCCTCTATCACACACAAGAAGTGTGTAGGAGGAAGGAGAACATGTAGCCCTGTCATGAGGTTATACAGGAGCTTTTCATACTTTAGATACAGATCCATATGTCTTATGTGGCTGTGATGTAAATCAAGGTTACAACACCAAAAAGCTGAGTTTTGCCAGTATAACTCCATATAAACCATCCTTGTTAAAATAAACCATCTTAAAAATCCTCCTCTTCCTCCTCCTGCCACCTTGCCCCAACCTTCCCCTTTGCATTTTGAAAGCCATGGCAAAAAAAAAAAAAAACCCACCAGTATGGCCTGAAGGTGGTCAAAGGCTATTTTGCACCCCAGGGATATGACAACAGATTGATTCCCCCTGGAAGCTGCTGTGGAACACGCTGCCAGACACCCCCCTCTCAGTTACAACACACAGAGACGAGGCATTTTTCTGTACAAGGCACAGAATAAACAAAGTTTATACACACGATGCATTTGTTGGCGAGGATTTATAGAAGACATTGATCCCAATCTTGCTTTTTCTGCTGTGTAACAGGGGGGGTAGGGTACACATCAGCAGCTGAGATCCCATGAAAGAAATAGAGTATTTCTCCCTGCCACAAGACAAGTAAATAAGTTTTTCTGGAGAAGGAATGACATGAAAGAAAATAATAATAAAAAAGATCCAACCCAGGAAGAGAGAGGAATTTGAACTCAACCTCCTGCTTTTCAATTTTGCTCACCACAACTTGATAAATCCTCAAAGATCAGTGTGGAGAAGGAGGAAAGAGAAGGCAGGTGCTGTCTAAATCCAAAGAGAGCCTTGTTCTTACACAACACTTTCATCCCCACTTTAAAGATGAAGAAATGGAGGAGCAAAGAGCTCAAGTGTCTTGCTCAGGAACACCAACCCCTCAGCACTTGGATCCATAAACCCATTTCTTAACTATCTGCCTGGATCATTAATCAGTCCCACCTCTTCTCAAAATTAGCCAATCACTGGCAGAATCATCCACCCTGGGTGTATTTAAGTCCATGGAAACTGTCACCAAACTCAGAGGGACCAGAGATTGACCTAACCTGTGCGCTTAAGGCTCTGATTCTCCTGAATTTAAGCATATTCCTACTTTTAAGAACAGCCTCACTGACCTGAATGAGCTACCCAGGTATTATTTTGCACCTACTGGTACTGGGCTGGCAATGGGAGATATTTTATTTGTCTTCAGAGGACCCTGGACCAGCCCTAAGAGACCTCTGTCAAAATCCCGTTGAGTTTTTTTTTTTTTTTTAAGCACAGGAACAGGTCATTTCCCCCAATGACACTGGTGTGAATGAAGCTTTACAGACAAAATGCCAAAGACACGGTTCTTGCCCAAAATAACGGCAGCTGCTGATGAAGGATTGTAATAAAAAGCAGAGAGTTCAGCTCACTTACACCCAGTGCTTCAGCACTGGAGGGATCAGTCCAGCCCGAGGAGTCCTTCCTGGTGGATAAAACACATACTTACGTGAAGAGAACTTTGTCCAAGCACTTTGCCTGCAGGACTGTACTTAATGAGATGGCTATTCCGACACAGTTACGGACAGACTCACTCAATCCTGCTGGAATGTTAAATTATTTAGGCCTGGATCTTGGTTCCACTTAATTCAAAAGGAATTTTGCTCCTAACTGGAGCGGCAGCTGGATCTAGCCCCACAACAAAAGGCAATGATACCATAATATAGGATGTCAAAGGGCCTTCATCTCTTCATTGTAAACAGAACCCATCTCAGATCATTTCCCACGTAAGGGAACTAACTCCAAAGAGAAATTAATGCTAAAGCTGGGCACAGACTGCATTACATCTTTATTAGGACTTTGAGTGAATTTGCGAGACTTGAATTTCACTTGTTTTCCACAGAGTTTCTAGTCTTCTAGAATCTGGTCCAAAGCTATACGAATTTAATAAGCAAAATTAAATCACCAACATTCCCTGAAACGCTGAGCTAGGAGTGTGATTCTGGGGGATAACAACTGAGTGTGGAACCTTGACCATTCCTGGTCCAGAGGGTCCCACAAATTCACCCAGTCAGGGAATAAAGGTAATGCAATATGACCTGGGAGTCATCCCACCAAGTTTACATTTCCAATGTTAATACTCCTCACAAACTGCCCACAAAATGAACCACAGCCCAGGGATTATATACAGAAATCATTCAGCAAATCACTTCCAATAATGTATATGTATATAAAAATCACAATTGGCGCGTGGATCATTTACTAAGGGGAAAAAAAAAAAAAAAAAGACACACACGAAATTCCTGTAATAAATTATTCATTACAAATTATCCACCCAGCTCTAGTTAACACCCTTCTGTGTTTCTTCAGCCTGGGAGAGAAGAGGCTTGTGTTTTAGATTTTCCCTAAGTGCTGTTGCATGCAGGGTTTGCCTTAAACGTGTAACCCAGATGTCCCAGGCTTGGTTTATTTACATTCTTGGGAGCTGTTGTGGAAAAAAATCTATATGATGTCAAATATAATACACTACTCAATTGAGTTATAAAGGGACAAGGCCGTGCCAACCTTTCTTTGGTATTTGTTTTATTCTTATGAAAGAGACAGAAGTGGCCCATCAAAATACATTCTAAGATCATTCTTTTTACTTAAAAAAAATAAATATAAACAACTATTTAGAGTGCAAGATTAGTAGTATCTGCCATTAGCTACTACCAGTAAAACCAGTCAGTTTGCCTAGCAAATTGTATAGCAGCATTGCTCAAAGAAAACCATAAGTAACACTTTGAAAGAAATCCCAGTGTTATATAGTGTCGCCTGATGTGACAATCCATTGCTTCAGTAACTGAAAGAGATGTTTTGGTTTAACTCATTAAATGTTTTTCCCCCCTCTAAATCCATTTTGTAATATACCTTTCAAAAAACATAACTTCACATATCATGTTGCACATTGAGTTCAGTTCTGGCGCAGCAGAGAAGTAGAGGGATATTAAATGAAATTTAGCTCTGGTTCAAGACTAAATGGTATCTAGGAAATCAGAAAATTGGAAGCCAATTTAAGAAACCACTATGATAAAACATTGGTAGCACACCACCACTATCATATTGGTTTCAGAGCAACAAACCACTGCTCTAATGTAATACAGGACACACTCACTGTAATACTAGTTATAGAATAACCCACCAAACCAAGCATCAATGCTTTATAAAAGACAAGACCACTTTGACATATTGTTGGTCCCTGATGATACAGCTTTGGACTCAACCCTACATCTTTCCAGAATGAGAGACTCTAATCCCTCTCCCATCAAAGGTAGAAGGATATTTTTTTTTTTTTTTTCTGCTAAATTCAGTGAGAACGGGAATGAGGTTTTCAAGTAACACACAGGATTGAGAATTTTGGAGGATTGTAATTTTTGACATTACCTGTTTAAAGATGCTGTCATGTCTTACCTTGACGTAAGACGACGTGTCTGGTACGGTCTGAAACATCCTTACTTTTTAATAGATATATTTAAAGGTCCTAAAATTGACCTGAAATAATAAAAAAAAAATAAAGTCATATATATGTATATAGAAAAGTAAAGAAACAAAGCCTTGTTTAAAATGTAAGAATAGTAATAACATTTAAAAGGAGGTGATCAAGTATTTAAGTGTGCCTTTTAAAGGACACAGAAAGATGCCCACCACAGTAACTAAAAGTAAAGTAAAAGGACTTCACAAAGCAGGGTTTTATTTCTATGCTTTAACAACAGTTTGGGGTTGCTTTTGGATTCCCCTTCTTCACTTTTGACCAGAGCAGAGGGAAACGTTTGACATTTGATTAACTGAATTTCTTAGCCAACAATTAAAAGCCAGCTGAAATACTCGTGTTTTCACGTCGAGACTAGTTAACCCTATTGACTTGTATCCAAGGGGTTCACTTGGCTAAATGAAGGGCAGTTGCCTTTCCCGAGTCATTGAAACCATTCCGAGTCATTAGCCTGCCGGCCTCTATTGATTTAAAGAACCTTTCTCACCAATAATAATTAATAAAATTTAAAAAAAAAATAGAGCGAACGGAAGTATCATTCCAAATAGTATTTAAACCCCCCAGGGTTGTCGATTTCAGCCCTTCTATTTCAGACAGTGCCACTACCCAGTCAAACCTAGCTGGGCTTTATCTCAGGCTTGCATCAATACAAACCGTACATCTGGTTTTCTGTCCTTCTAACACTTGAGGAGCTCCTGATGAACAGGTTTTTTTTGGCCTCTTCCCCCCCCCCCCAAGTCATCACCACAGAGATGCAGAGATTAACAACGATCCCGAGAAACGTAATGATGTGTGGGAAAACAAATCTGGAGTCACTAAAATACCCGACGACTCTTTTTCCTACCCGCTCCTCTCAGGATCTTTACTCCCCTTAGAAAGAGCCAGAAAGCGATTAGCGTACTGTAATTAGTGCATCATTAAGAAGCACGAGTCGTGTCCCCCCCCCCTCTCCCCGCCTTTAGCATGTGGGTCATTAAGTGCTGCTCTTCTGACGGTCCCCTTTTCCCCGGGTAGGAAGGGAAAACTCAGATTTTAGTGCAGGAAAAATCATTCTACAGAATTAGAAAGATGCAGAAAGAATTGCACAGGAGTGGTCAATACTCCTGTTTGGGGTTTTTTGGGTTTTTTTTTTTTTTTGCAAGCTCTTCAGGAAAATCTGTGAGGTCCTAACTTCGCAGCTCGTTCAGTTTGTCCAGACCTAATACAAGCCAGACACCGGTGGTTAATCACGAAATATCCTCGGGTTTGATTAATGAAGAAACCCCGCGCCGCGCTGGAGCTCTCTGCTCCCTTAAACCGGGCAGCTGCCACCCCAAAATGGCAGGGAACCCCCTCCCTGCCCGCCTTTGAAACATCTGCTCATTTAAAATAAATAAATTTAAAAAAATAGAGAGAAAGAAAGAAAAAAAAAATAACAACACCCCCCCCCCCCCCCAAACCCCAACAACCCTGGAAAATAAAAATTTCGCTATCTGGACGTAACCCCCCCTTTTATTGATTTTTTTAAAGCATTTTAAAGCCAGCTGGCACAGAAGGGCAACCGATTATAAAATCGACAATGTGTTTCTGATAAGTACAATTCTTTTTTTTTTTTTTTTTTTTTCCTGTCGTCCTCCCTCCTAACACATTCCAGTTTCTTTTGCTTCTGAACTTGCAACGGGGGGGGTGGGTGGTGGGGGTAGACAGAGTTGAGGGACAAGGTAATTTTGCTTAGCCAGTAAATTTTCTAAGGTCAAGGATTCACATATCAGTTTCCCCTGCTCCCCTCTTTACCCCTGATTAGCGCTCCCCCCCCCCTACCCCCGATTACCTCCCTCTTATAATTACGCGTGTTCATATAAATAAATACATCTGCATATTTGGAGCCAGTCTTAAAAAAAAGTCTGCTGTGGATTATTTATCAATCGTATTGCCCTGCCAGCAGCAGTCGCAATATAAAAAGGGCCTCTTAAACTACTTTTTTAGGTTCGCCTCTTGCTTATTCTTATGCCTATTATTTAAATGACTCACCTTTTATACCCTTTCCCCTCAACCAGTGGCAGACCAGTTTGTAAAGATCCAGGTTGAGACCAAAAAATAAAACTCCCCACCAGTCCTGGATTACTACCCTGCCGCTGCAGTTTTGCCAAGAGGAGAGATTAAACTTGTTAAAATCCAAAGCAGCGCTGAAGTTAAAATTCCCAGCCCATCCAGACAGGCTGCATCAACCAGGCATTTCCTCAGGGGGCTTCTGTAATGCTCGCAGCTCCGGGACGTGCTTTCTTTTCCCTTCCCTCTCTTCTACGTTCTCTACTTTTCATTTGATTTCCGTTTCCACCACCCCCCCACCCCTTTTCCCTTATCAATAGTTCAGCTTTTCCCTCAGATTAATAATCACGGCTATGTGGCACCTTCGCCCAACGAGCCCGCCTGGCGCTGCTCCTGGCAACTTTAAAGAAAAAAAAAAAAAAGAAAGAAGAAAAAAAAAATTCACAACTTTCTTAAAAAAATATTGCTGAGGAGTCAAGCCGAAAAGAGACGCTGAGTGGAGCTCAAGTGCTACTTTAAATCCCCCTTTTAAATAAGGAAGTTTCAAATATCCGTTTTTAAATCATCGTTCCTTACTTTGAGCTTTTTTCCCTGACTCTTACCTTGAAAATAGTTAACCCATTTCCCCCTGATGCAGAAGTGAAAATATTCCAGACGCACACGTCTGGAAAAGGGAGATGAAATCGCCTCGAAACTATTCTCTCTATTGGATCAAGAATTCAGCATTTCTCTCCACAAGCCAAAACCTCCAGATCCTTGTAGCTATTTAATAATACCCTATCGAATAGTATCCCATTTAGGGAGGGAAAGGAAACACATCTTCAATTCAGGCATCTTTCTTTTTTTTCAGCCAACGGAGTCACGTTTCTGGTGAATATTGTCATCTCAGAAGAGTTCGCAGATAATATTTTGCACTAACTCGGGGAAGAAACTTCCAGGGATTTTAGTACGATATCAATTTAAAATGTAACCCTCAGAAGAGTTACCAGAACTATTTGGAAAATGTCCTTCCACTCTCTATTCCTCTCTCTTGCTCTCCTTCCCGGCTTTGCCCCAAATTCCAACATATTGAAACATTTTTCTCCTTAATAAGAGGAACATATAAAGTGAAGGGGTGAAAGGGCAACTGGGGAGCCGTGCCTAGAGCTCCGCACACAATTTACTCTCTGGTAGACGAGGCGTTTAGCATTCCTCCCAAATTTCCAAGGAAAACAGACTCAGACCTGTACCCGGTGACCAGGGACCTCGCCAGAGCCACTTTTTTTTTTTTTTTAATATAGAAATTCTTGGGATTCTTTGTTACTCTTATTATTGTTGTTTGCGTTAAGAGGGAGAGTTTTTTTTTCCTTGGCGAGGTAAAGCGCCGGGGATTTAGGGAGGAAGATCTCGGGAAGATAACTTCCGATGGGATGGGGGGGAAGAAAAAAAAAAAAAAAAAAAAAAAGCGGAGGGATAAACAGGAAAAAAAAACCCCAAAACAGGAGGGATTTGCGAGATGTGTAAGAGAGAAATGGGATCAGAAAAATCATTTTCTAAGGGGCTTAAAAAAAAAATCACGGGGTTAAAAATGCCATTTGCAAGCCTTAATCTCATTATTCTGCGGGGATGCGAACAACTCTTTCTGCACACTCAGAAGCCAGCTAGCTAGTGACCGAAAAGATCGCGTTTCAAAGTCATTTTTCATTCTTTTCTCACGTTTCCACGTGTGAATTACACAAACCACGTAGCTGAAGAGGAACCCCGAGGGCTTCCCATTCTGTTAACAAACCCCTTTTCCTCTTAATTTCGTCGAGGGGCAGCGACCAGGCGTTCACATCTCTCCCCCGTGCCTTCCCACCCCCCCGAGTTTCCTTCATTTTTTAGGCAAAAGCCCCCAAAAGCTCAGCCTGGCTCCACGGAGCACACGCACCTAACGAGCTGCAATGAAATAAATAGACTTTAAAGGTTGGCGTTAACCAAAAATCGAGGACGTGAAGCACTTCCAAGTTCAGGGGAAACGCTCGCCCTGAATCCTGAGCTGGGTTTGCTACCCCTTGTAATCAAACCCCACAGTCGAGGAGTGGAGAAGCCCATGTGGCCAGTTGCAGTCATCTTGGGAGCTTTACTAGCCCAAAAGAAAATTGCTGGCAAATTGGAAACAGCTGTAGCGTTGGAGACAAAAAAAAAAACCCAAAAAAAACCAACAAAAAACCATCCCACCCCCCCTCAACACACACTCCCGAGCAGGGAAAGTTACAGCAGTTTTGTTTATACAAATAGTTCCATGACATTTTAAGTTTTCATCAACAAACTGTAGGTGACTCGTGTGTAAGCAACATTTCAGCAACGTTCATCACCGGCAGGGATTTTGTTTTTAAAGATGCCTGTGAAATCTCTCCCTCTCACACACAGTTCTCTCCTGTGCCTATCCCCCCCACTTTAACAGGGTGCTAGCAACACAAACAGTGACTTAAAACCCACAAAGAATTTTATCCAAAAAGGGGGGGGGGGGGGGGAGGGTGAGGAGGGGGGAACCTGACAAGTGCTCGATTCTCATAAGCCTGTCGGACAATTGCTAGAACAAATGAAACGGTGGAAAAGCTGGGAGTCCTGCAAAATGTGCTCTTTTCATGTTTTCTATTTATTAGATACGTTAAGAGAAAACAGACTCATATGAGTCCCAAATGTAGGCAGAGTATTAAAAGAGGCATGTGTATGCTCCAGCAATTACAGCTGAATTTGATTAAAAACGTCACGAGGACTGCAAAAGCAGGAGTTACCTGATACACTAACCCTGAGGTTGCTTTAGGATGAATTATAACACAATTCATTTTATTTTAATAGGTCACTATAAGATTAACTGTTTAAGGATGGAGCTGTGCTATAAATGTTTACATCAAACCAGAAATAAGCAAGCTTTACTTTCTGGTTGTTTAGAAATAATGTTTATTACATTTTAAAATTCCTCAATATGTTAATTAGAAATAAGGAGAAAGTATGTGAAGTCAAAAGGAGCTCCAGTGCTTGACATGTAACCACACACACACTTCTGTACTTCAGTTTCTCTTTCCTGGGAGGAAAATGTGGGGTTTTTTAACTGGCCATCATCATTTCCACATGCTATGGGAAAATAATGGCAACAACTTTTTTTCCCCCCCCTTTGCTCCTCTCATAATCCTGGTCCAAAAATTGAAGGCACTCTGTAGCTTGGGCCTATGGTCAAGCCCACCAGCCAAAGCCTGGGGTGATGACTCCGTCCCCAGTGAAATCAGCCACCACAAGAGGCAAATTTGTGTGTTTGGGATGGAGAAAGGTTGAAGACCCTTCTGTGATGGAGGGGCAAGAATCTCACAGGCATGAGGGACTTCAGCACTCCTTCCTACCTTCTGTTCCCAAAGCTGGGATGGTGTCTTGAACGTGCTTTAGCTGGTACAAACACAACTCGCAGATAGGTCCAAGAGATGGAATAAAAATAACCTCATAAATTTCCCCCTCCAGAAAGAAAGGGTGAAACAGAGAACTACCATGGAGAGACGTTCATCTGATTTTTCATCTGGTGTGCTGCTGGGGAGTTTTTGGATCAGATAAAAACCCCTCTCTGGCTGAATTTTTTTTTCCTTGTGCTGTCTTTAAGCAATATCTAATAAAATACATACTTAGGCAAGGCTGCAACTCTAAGGAGCAGTTTAATTCAATTATCATTAGTCATAATAATCCTATATTGCTGAAAGTGAAATATTAATTTTATAGAAAATTCCTACCTGTTCAAATTTATTTTTATTTAGAATCGACAAGAAGGGCAAATTTAGAACTTTAGCATGAAATTTCTGTCATGTTTACTTCAAGGAAAACTGAAGTGATTATATCTCAAAAAAGGTTTCAGTCAGAGAAAGACCCACTTCAGTGAAGAGAGGTTGTTTCATTTTCACCAGTCAATGTACCTAAAAGCACATTGACAAATTCCACAGAAAATCAGTAAAATTGCTAGAAATGTTTTTGGGAAAAATATTTCAGCTTTGCTCCATCACTCTCTACCATAAAAACACCTTTGAAATGGAATATATTTCCCCCTGGTCTAATATTAATGATGGATGTGATTAGTCTATTAAAATAAATAATCATAAATTATTGATAAAATCATTGTCACAACAAAAGAAAAGCTTTAGTTACAGAGATAAAATGAGCAGATAGAAAAAAAAGGAATTGCATTTTCGTTAGATTCTATATTATTCTTGAAAAAAGAATGTTAGGTGAAGGTTCATGTATGTCCCAGGAATTATAAATTCTGCTTAATGGGAACAAGAATCTTTCACTTTCACTGAACTGTCTTGATTTGATGACATGTTACTGTTGGGACTATTTATTTTGACTAGCGTTTCTTGTGAAGTTAGAAAAAGTGTGGGTTTTGTTTTTGTTTTTAAAGACACGATCATTTACAAAACACTGGAGTTTCCACTCCCCATTGTTTATAAACATTTGAGGGAATTATTTACTGCCTATAGGACGTTCATGTAACTCTCCTGTTAAACTAGTTTTGGTTTGTGACTGGGCTTGGGGTGCTTCTCAGTTCATGTACTTTGTTTTCTTACCAGACTGCAGAGATATCCTCCTGCAGGTTAAGTGAGGCAGAATATAAACCTTATAATGAAAGACATTTCCTGACCCAAATGCAGTTTCACAGACAAAAAAGGCGGGAAGTTTAAGGACGGGGTACTAAGTCCGTAGGCCTCAGGAGAAGATATTGGTGGCAGAATTGGGACAGAAATCATCACCTACACCTTACACTGCACAAGTTCCGATCCTCTTGAGTGCTCCCCACCAGCCTTTGTGTGGAGCCTCTGCTCTCCTGTGACCTCACCACTGTAGATGTGTCCCTGGTGACACCACTTTTTCCGGGGCTTTTGTCTTCGGCCCCTCCATTGTTCGTTTGGTGACAGAATACCTGTTGGCCACGCCACATTTTTCACCTGCAGAGGCTTACCTGACACCAGTGACAGGGTTACCACCCGCTCCGAGGTCCCCTTTGTGGTGAGGACACCTGAGGTGAACGCCTCACTCTTGGGTGGTGCCGAGGGCCTCCTTCCCTTTGTTTCCCTGGAGGGTCTTCAAGGTTGCTCAAAAAGGCCTTCCCGGGGCGGGCATGGCCCTTTGGGGGACATGGATCTGTGCTGTGAGGGGCCCTGTGGCCCTTGAGGGGGTGAGGGAAGGGGGAATGGAGCTGTGAAGGGGGAACATGCCAACCTTCTCCAAGCCAGACCAAATGGCGGTTTGCATTGGGAGGACAATCACGCCATGTCGTCTCAGCCAGTCAGGGGAGAGTGCTCCCATGCGATTGGCTGTTCTCCCCCAGAGGGCGGGTAAAAGACCGCGGGCAACCAATGGGAAGGACGAGGTGCCTCGCGCTTTCACCAGGGTTAATAAAATGGCTGCTGTGCTGCTCCCCACAGCCACCATGGCGACTGTGGCACTTAATATGTTCCTTGCTGGAATCCCTCTGCTCCCACCTCTGTCTTTCTCCCTCACTCTCCCCTCTTTTTTTCAGAAGAGGGTCCCTCTTCCTCACTCTTTTTTGCCTTGTACGTCTACTGTGCTCCTTCAAGTCAATAATCCCAAAATTTATCATTCCAAATGAGCCCTTAACCCTCTCTTTTGATTTCACAACAGGCACAAACTTGCCAGGATGATGCTAGCTAGATAAATAGAAGAAAAAAGTAAAAGAAATTAAAAGCAAGCCTCATCCTCTGGCAGAGCTTTGCCTCTTAAGAAAGGAGAAGTAGCAGTGACCCCAAGTTCACTGCAAGATTCGTGGTTGCTTTACTTTTTTGTCATCAGTTTTACAGGGGGCACCTCTTCTTGGGGAAGAGAAGATCAAAATCTTGTTTGAAATATAAAACTGGAGGATACCGTTGTGTCCTACACAGCTCCCCCTCCCCATATGGTCCAGCTCCATGGCTTGGTCCCTTTGTCTCTGCTCGCTTTGGGGTTTATTCTTTGCTTTCTTTAGGCAAATCCCTAAAGTCTTGTACCACGTTGATAGGAATCTCCCATGGAGAGTCTCTCCCTGGCCATTTTTGGCTTGAGCTCCTGGAGTAGCTGCTGCTCGTGAGAGCCCAGGCAGCCTGAGAGGACACATGTGGAGCTCTTAAAGGGACTCCATCTGCTCTGGTGTCCACAGAGAAACAAACCACCGAGCAAACACATCAATTATTTCTTCCCAGAGGTTCATTTCTTGAAAACATCTCACCTTATATTTGAGCCAGGGTGGATGGTAAAGGGGGTGAGCAGGAGGGAAGAGAGGGAGAAGGAAGTCAGCTTCACCAAAAGGCAGCATAAACAGCTGCATGCGTGAAAAGGGAAAAAGAAAAAAGCCCCGAGGTGAATTAAAGAAAAATAAATGTCTAAAACAGGAGCTTGATGCGATTCCAAGTGTTTTGACATGGAAGCATGTTTCCCATTCCACTTTTCTGCAGAGAAGGTTTCTCTTCGAATTAGATGAATCATAAAATAAAAAGGAAATTTAGAACAACACTGTAAAATGGTGTTTTACAGCCCTTTCCACAAAAGGCTTTCCCTTGAAGAGCTCTTATACCTTGGGCCTTGTCTACGCACTATCATCAGACAGCTTGGAGTATACCAGTCAAATTAAAGCGTTTCAGTGCCCATTCCTCCCGAGCGAGACTGCAGCCTTTTTGGCATAAAGGTGCTTTATGTGAGAATAACTATTCCCATATGGAAAGGAGCGATGATTTGGGAAATCTCTCTGGTTAATATTATGAAGTGCTTGCTGTGAGCGTTTGCAGTATCGTGGAAATGGCTCGATGTCAGGGCATATCCTTGCTC
>BJBW01001970.1:31873-47574 GCA_004320125.1 Scolopax mira
GTAGACAACAAAAGCATGGAGGGCATGAAACAGGGATTTGATGGAGATTTCCTAGGAGAGATGTGTGGGTGAAAGAGGACTCTGTGTGAAGGAGAAGGGAAGGCTTGGTTTTCTTCTGTGCTGATGATGGAGAGCGCTTGGGGAATATGTTCAGAGGTGTCTGGACCAGGGGCACTGCCTGGAGCATTGCTTAGACTCTGGTGGCCTGAGCACATGAACCCTGGGACATTGGAGCTCCTTAGTAAAGTTTTATGTGTAACCACAAGGGGAGGAAAAGGCAGGATGATGGAGCAAGTTAAATACAGAATAGCTGCGTCCAAATAAAAGGCTGTACCAGTATATGAGAACATGTACATGTACATGAGAACTCAAACAAACAAATAAATGAGAATACTGTGATCTCAGTGAGCTAAATCAGTACAAAATCTGTGGTGGTCCAGGCTTCTGCAGCTGATGGCTGTTGGAAATCAATGCCACTATGGTCTCCATAAGGCTTTCTTTCCTCTCAGTAGCTAAGATATGAAAGGTATGTCATAAATTACAGATTTTAAGGTAAAACCAGGCCGTCTCTTCTGAAAGACATAGTTTGCAAAATTTTTCCCATTTAGAAACAACCCTCAAAGCATGAAAACTTCTTCCAGTTGGGTTTTCAGGGGATGAGTATAGAACCTCATTTTTTCATTCTACAGCTGTGCTTAGAGACAGTTTTTTGAGCTGTCTAGAACAGTGTGAATTACTGTTCTCTGATATAACTAGCCCAGATATTTTTGTCTTTGAAATACATTACAGATGAAGCCTACACACTTTTCCAGTTACTATCAAAAACCTTGTCCACATGGGGATAAAAGGTGATTATAAAAATATCCTAGTGACCATGTGAACAGCTACTACCTCGTCCTGTTGGTACTAAGCCACATTGCTCTAGGTGGCATATGAACAAAGACCAGATGATGCTCCAGGCCCCAGAGAGCTTCTAGATTTACACAACACGTTATAAAACCCCGTGGTGTGATAGACTGACCCGTGAGCTGCTGCTGAAGCCAGCATGTGCTCTGCAATGCTTGGAAATCAAGCCGTTTATTTTAGGAGCCTGACTATGGATTGGGGAGCTTAAATTTGGGCTCTTAATTGGAAAATATTCCAACTCTGTAAAGAGATCAAGATGTTTCCCTTTTCCACCCCAAGCACGGATTCCCCCCTGAGGAATTGTGAGCGAATCCCCTCTCAGTGCTCCTGTTTGCTGCGGGAACTGCAGTCGTGACACTGAGTCACACATCCTTGGGTCTTTAGAGGTGTCCGGTTGCTCGCTCAACTTGTTGACTCTGCTCCAGTCACTGGCCCAATTTCCTGGACTTATCTCACAGACCAGATTTCCCTCCTCTCTCTCCCTCCTGTGGCTCATAAACACTTGAAATCTACTGTAAACCCAATCTAGGCTCACAGCTTGTTGTGAGTACAAGCAGCAGCAGATAGCAGAAGATAAGGAGCAAGGCCACATTGTCTTTTTTCCAGGCTGCACTGAGAATTCACTTTTAAATCTGAAAATTGTTTGCTTAAGGAAAAGGAAATGTGCGTGTGTGTGTTGGGGGGCAGTGAGAGAGGGGGTGGAAAAAGAGGAAGGGAGCTGTTTTAGAGACCAAATTGGGTCATACGAAAGGGAGGATTGATGGAGATTGATGAAGGAAGTTCAGTGAAGGTCCCGGTGCAACAGGCACTTGTAAACTCTGTTCTCCTGTTATCCTGCCCCGTTCCTAAACATCGGACTGTTCCCAAAGGGGAGGTGGTGTTTCCACAGCACAGCCCTTGGATGATCATCTGCCTCCAGGGGCTCCGAGTCTGAGTTTTGTTGGAGTGACACCCAGTGGGAAGTTGCTCAAGCCGTTGAGAAGGAGCTGGGAGCTCAGGACTTCTCTCAGTCCACATGAGAGAAGTTCTCCTGAACTTCTAATGGTGTGACTTAGTCACTTAACTGGTAAAAAACCCCAGTGTGAACACACTTACACCCAGTGCTCAAAATGGGGCAGCAGAATGGTAGGAAATCTCTATCTCCCCCCTCATGCATGCATGGAAAGTGCTATATATTTAATGTCCCAGCAATGCTGGGTGACGTGTTCTCATCAGCTACTGCTCACATCAGCAGAACTGACTTATTTCACTTCCCGGATCAAGAGGAGGTCAGGCTTTGGTAAGCACAGCTCTGCTGTGTGATTTCTGCCTGACAGTGCTCTGCCGGCCCCATTGCAGTGCTGGGGTGGTTGTAGTGACCAAAAAAAATGTAATTTTACAGGTGCAGCTGAGTTTGCTCATGTGGTGGTTTCATTGTGCAGCTCCAATGCATGGCCTGAGCTGCTCTGTCTGGGCTAGGGGTGTTGTGGGGTATGTGAATACTCCTGTGCTGGTAAAATGCTCAGGGTGAAGGAAAACTCCAGAGTTGTGTGGCTATAAACACTTTTCTACAACTGTTTCTGCCCAAGGCAGGGATGGTCCCTTTAGCTGTATCACCATGGTTAATGCAGCAAAGCTTTCAGAGGGCTGGAGCCCCTCTGCTGGGAGGACGGGCTGAGAGAATTGGGGGGTTCAGCATGGAGAAGAGAAGGCTCTGGGGAGACCTTCCATCCCCTTCCAGTCCCTCAAGGGGCTCCAGGAAAGCTGGGGAAGGACTCTTGATCAGGGAGGGGAGCCATAGGAGGAGGGGAAGGGTTTGACACTAAAAGAGAGGAGATGGAGCTGAGATGTGGGGAAGAACTTCTTTGGTGTGAGGGTGGTGAGAGCCTGGCCCAGGTTGCCCAGAGAAGCTGTGGCTGCCCCATCCCTGGAGGGGTCTGAGGGGGCTTGGATCAACCTGGTGTGGTGGGAGGTGTCCCTGCCCAGGGCAGGGGGTTGGAAGTGGATGATCTTTCAGGTCCCTTCCAACCCAAACCATTCAATGATTCTATGATTCCAGCACAGACTTTGGTCACAATGACAAAGCTCCCACTGACTCCTACAGGAGGAGAAATCTGCCCAAAATAAGCCCATCCAGCAGCCCCACGATGTTTCTCTCTGAACCATGCAGCATTTTCTTTTGATCTTTGAGGTACTGAGATATCCCAGCTTCCAAGGATCAGATAATGACTCAGGGCCCGAGGCAGCCCAAGTCTGAAGGGAATGATAAAGGGAGTTTGTGATCCCTGCATGGAAAGTGCCATGTAAATTTCTGATTTGGTCTCCTGATGGTGCTGAGAAGTCAGTAAAACCCACTGTTGGCTCCACTGCGTGCAAGATCCAGACCTTTTATTTTATGATAAATTTGGAGTCCTTGGTACGTGTTCCTTGAGAAGCTGGGATATGGCAGGGATACGACCAATGCAAGGACAACTGAGGGGCTAATCCTCCTCCCTGTGCAACTTTGGATCCAGGCAGGTTCAAGGTCCATGTGCAGGAAGCACTTGCATTTTTACAACAGCTTTCAGACCAGCTACCCCTCAAAAATTGTCTTTGGGAACAAGTGTATGGGAAACAACCAGAAACAGGGAGAAATTATGAAGCACAAAGAAGAAATTGGATGGCTCATTGGTGCCTTCTTTATCAATGGACCAGGCATGCCTCATTTGGAAAATTCGACTCATTTCCTGGGATGGGAAAGGCTCTGCTGAAGCTCCAAGAGGAGCTTCAAAAGGAAGAGTAGGATGAGCCGCTGATTCAGCTGGTGACCAAGGACTCTATGGAGGCAGCTCCTCAACTTGCATCAAGTCAACTGAAAAAAAAAAAAAGGAGTCTGTACCTATGGGTCTCAGTGGCACTTAAAAAACTCTCAGGCTCCAGGAAATGGCAGTGGGAGTTCAGTACTAATGTGCTTTCTCACATGCAGTTTTAAGAGTCTACTTTGCAGACCTCTCCTTAATTTTTTTTTCTGTGTTTTGGTTCCCCATCTGCAAAATAGAGATAATAGCATGGCTCCATTACACAAAGTCATTGTGGAGATAACTGTGCTCGGATGCTATGGCAACCAGGGCTGTGTAATATTGGAGATAGCAAAGGATGCTCAGGGCTGAGAGCTGGCTTGCCTCAAGCATGGCCTTTTGCTGGGAAAGGATGGAACAAACCAGCAGAACCTCCCTTCATGGATCTTTTCCCAGAGAAACTGTGTGCAGGTCTCACATGTGGCTGAAGTAGCAGATGAGTTTATTTTTAGGTAGGAGGAAAGCGGACAACTCTTTCCTATTTGTTGAGCAGTCTCAATCCATGTGGATTCTCCACTCCATCACATTCTCTCACTTCACCACACCACCATCTCTGAGCTCCCTCAGAAAAGCCCTTCATCTTGCTTGTATTTACTCATTACCACTGAAGTAGAAGGGCAATGAAAGCAAATGGCAGCTGCAAAACCCCAGCTTCTATGAGTCCTCAAAAACTGGCCTCAAAAAACATGGGGTGGAAATCTGAAGGCCTGGGGGGCTGCTAAAATACCTTCCTGAGTCCCTGGCTGAAGTCAGGTGAGGTCTTTTGGGGGTTTCCCTCATCTGGACCCTTCTTGGTAGAGTGGTTTCAGCTCCTGTTCTCCATCCTTCCCCATTTCCTGGCTCCTGCTGTGACACTTTGATTCATAGGGCCCAACCACCCGTAACCACCCAGGGAAATAGAAGGCAAGCCAGGCAGCCACCGTCATTCATTTTCCCCTCAGGGGGAGGAAAAGACCCCAAAGATAAGATCGCTTCATTTAAGCCAGAATCCATTTTTCACTGGCCATTTCTCTCAAGTGTGATCCCTCCAGGAGGACTGGTGTGGCTGCCACTGTCTTCAGTAGCACCAGGCAAGACCTGAACTATCTGGAAGAAGATTCTTTGTCCTCAGAGTCACATTTCCTTGGCTGGTCCCCTTCCCTGCACAATGCAGACATGTCCCAGGAATCAGGACACTTAGCCCTGCCACAGGAACACCAAATGACCTTGTGCCTCAGTTTCCCCATCCCTGTTCATCAGGACTTTGGAGACAGAAAACCATCAAGCGTTTCCACTTGTCTGATGAGCTCCCTGACTGAAGAGCCCTGGTGACATTTCCTCATCAGCTTGGGAGGAGACAGGTTCTCTCCCGTTTCCCACCCCATTATTCTCTTCAGAAAAACGAACTTTCATCAGGCCTTATTTAAAAATGTTTGGGGTTTGTTTGCTACTGTAATCATTAGCTAGCCGCCAGATGGCAAGGCAGCACAAGCCAGCAAGCTTTCCAAGTTTCTGGTTAAGACAATGACACAATCGAGGACAAATAAACAGAAACAGAAGAGCAGAACAGAAGAGAACACAGAGCACCAGGAGGTGGGAGCAAGAGGGGGCCAGCCCCAGAGAGAGGATCAAAGGGGCACCCAGGGGAGTCTGGCTTGTGGCCACATCCTTGCTGTGGTCCTCACCTGCCCCAGCACCCAGTGGCAGATCCTTCAGCAGAGGGTGCAAGGAGTGTCCCAGAGGAAGATGCCACAGCCTTGCGTGGCAATTGCAATTTAATTATTTTTTTTTTCTTTCTTTCTCCATTACAAGATGTTCCGCAGACAATAAAATTAATAAAGCTCGGTTTCCTTGTTCCTTGTCCCTGAACTCATCACATTCCTCCCACTGTGATTATGCTGGGGCTGGGCTGGTGCTGATCAGTGCTGGCCACCGAGCAGAAGGCAGGACGTCACCTCTTCCTTGGTGAGGGGCTAATCTGGGGCTCTCCCCTCTGCCCAACCACTGATTTCTGCAAAATCACTAGAAATTTCATTACCATTGGGACATCTAGTCTTTTGGAGACTGGTTGCTGTTGGTCAAGGGGGTGGAGAGGGGAGTTAAAGGAGATTGGGGAGAGGGGAGGTTGCTCAAGCTTCCTCTCCTTGGGAGCCCATCTCACCCTCCTGGAGCTGAAATGCTTCATGAGTGTCTCTTGAATTCAGACTTTCTTCCGAGTGTTTTTAAATTTGAAGTGGCCTGTTTTGGTACTTGTCAAATGCTTATATTTTTTTTTTCCATCCTGAGAAACGTTAGGTTAGAAAGAGCCCTTTGATTCTATTTCAAACAGCACGGAGGCTCAATAATTAGGTGTCTCAATTCTTTAAAAAATAAATATTCCTATTTTCATTATTTCTTCCCCTCTTTCTTTTTTTTAAACGTATTTTAGCTGGAATAGTCAAAGCATCAACTTGACCAGTGAATCCGAAAGTGCATTTTTGCGTTGCTTGGTGGAGTTGCCTCTCCTGGGGGACCTGGCTCATCGTTGGCTGTTCTTCATCCCACTGTTGACTTCAACAGGACCATAAATAAAACAAGTTGCCAAATGTGGGCTTGTTCCTCATGCATCCTTAATATCAGGGCGCTTGGCAAGTGGTGGGGTGAAGGATGAGGATTGCTGCAAGCCCAAGGGCGAGTGGAACATATAGGCTTCCCCCCCAGGCTGTATCTGCCTGGTAATTATAGAGACAGCCCTGATGTCACCCCGGGTGGAGATTTACATTCACCAGCGTGAAATTTCACCTGAGCAGCCTGAAAAGCTGTGCAGAAATCGTCCCTCTCCACCAGGCACACAGATTAATGGGGCCATGAAGGAAACCATCACCCTCCTGCCTTCCTCCCCAAACCTGCTGCTCTGCCTCTGAGGGAGGAATTCTTCCCATTCCTTTCCAAAGCCCTGCCTCAGATTTTGTCCCGGAATAAATTCAGAACCTCTGAGGATTTACTGCGGGGCTTATTAAAGTTTCCAGTGTGCTCTGGATGTCACCTAAACACCTGAGAAAGACGAGCCATAACCCTAGAAAGCTGGCCATCCAAAACACCTCCTCACCCAGCAGAAACCCTGTCTCTGGGCAGATGGCCATGTCACAAGCTGAGCAGCTGGAGGAGGGAGAATTATTCCTGTTCCTTAAATTACTGTGAAAGTAACAGCCAGGCCACTTACTCCGTGAGAGTCTGAGCACCTTGAGGTCTTGAGGTGCAGCTTGAATGGCTGCAGCTGTTGAAACAGCAACATTTAGGGGGAAAAGTATCTGGAACTACCTGAAATATTCCAAAATCCCATTTCTGAAACCAAATTTTGAAATCTAGTTTCCCAGTGCACAAGTGTAACTGGGATCACAGCCCTTTTGTTTCCAAGTTTCCACCCCCCTCCCCATGTACATGGTTTTCATCTGCTAAATTCAGGTCAGGATGATCATCCCTGCTCCACAGGTGGTCCTGCCCCTGCACAAGTTCCTCCCAGCCAGTTCCTCTGTAATAAGTTGCATTTTTCTTCGTATTGAAGAAAATACAGTGTCACCTCTGTGGAAATACTGGCAAAGGTTTTCACTGAGGCCAGGACCTCACCGTTCTCTGCTTTAGTCAGAGTCCTTCTTTCACTCGTGGTAGTTTCACAAGGCACAGAAAGATTTCCAGTTTTCAAGGCCTGAGGTGATTATTCACTGCCCTGATGCATCTCAGAATTGCCAAGGAAAGATATACATCATTTTTCCACTTGGCTGGGCAGCAGGGGATGGACCCGGTTGGAGGCAAGTGACCTTGACAGGCAAGGAGAAGGATGCTGGAGTGTCCCATGTGGCTGGAGACAGGACAGCCACCACCCAGAGAAAGAAGCATTACTTGTGCAAAGAAGCCAGTTTCTGGTCCCTGAGCTTTAGAGCTCTTACACTCCTTATTTATTTTACTTAACCCCTCGCTCCAGGGGAATTAAATGGTGCAGAAGGTAGACCTCAAAGCAAAGCAGGTTTGCTGGTGTAGAGAAATCTTTCTACTGGGGCCTTTTATAAATGCTGGGGGAGGAATGAGCAGAGGCAGAAAGGGTGGTTGGAAGGCAACGAGTGGAATATCTGTCTTTATTTAACTTGGAAGTGGCACTGCTATTGCCTTTCTGTTGCCTACTGGGGTCCCCACAGCAGCCCATCATGCTTGCTGGCCACTGGCTGCTGGGATGTGCCACCCAGGACCCGCTGGCTTCTCTCTCCTCCGACAGCCGGCCACTGGAGGAGTTTTTCTTTGCACTGGAGGTGTTTTTCTTTGCACTGGAGGTGTTTTTCTTTGCACTGCCAGTTCCTGGCCTCGCTGGGAGACCCTCTCGTGAGCCAGCGCCTGTCACCAAAGCAGAGCTCCACCTCCGCCAAGTGATTCATTTCTCCTGGCTTCACACTTTAAAAACATATATATATATACACGCACACACACACACACGTATATATTTATGTATATAAAACCTACCGCAGCGGTGTCTGGGAGGTCAAAGTGCCCTCTTGTGGCACGCTGTCCCCTGGCTTGGCTCCCCGGGCATCCCTGTCCCCAGCCAGGAGGAGTGGGATGGGGGTCACGCTCTTTTTTTGGGCAGGGTTGGGTTCAACTCCCAGCCTCAGCAAGGTTGGGAGCAGGCAAGACAAAATAGCCTGCTCTCTGCCTCCAGCATCACGGTGTGGTGCACAGATGGGCAGATCTGAAAGCTCAGCCAAGGAACCGACGCCACACAAGGTGACCCAGACCCAGTCACAGCCTTTCAGCTGCGATTTCTGGGCTTTATCTTTAAGCAACCATATGCCCTGACATGAAAATCGTACTCAGAATCAGGCCCGTTGGGTGGCCAGGGCTGCTGTGAGCACTTGGAGTGTGTCCTTGGACCTGTCATTGACTTGCCAAGTCAGGGTAGGGAAAAGATGGGTGGTTTTACATGAGGTTACACCCTTGGTCTCAGAGTGTGAGCTTAAATCAATGGCATTACAGCAATGGAGAAGGTGGGCTGGGGCACCGGGTGTAAGCTGACAACCAGTCCCACTTTGGTAGGGTGGAGGTTAACCGGAGTAGGAAACCAGATCGTGATGTCCCCACAAGGGATTGCACCAGCCTAGGGGCACTGGTGTAACCCGGAGAGCTTCCCTTTCTGTGGGGACATGTCCTCCTGCCCTGGGTATTTGTCCTTTTTAGGTATGCTACCACGGCAGCGTTTCCGGGCTGGGCTGTCAGCAGATGTGAGGACACCCCACGGCGTTGGCTCATGCTCAGACCACCAAGTGAAGATCATCCACTCAAGGACTCAAGTCTTGGCTCCAAAGACTTGGGTTTCCCTTCCCGCATGCTCCTCCTGGGTGATTTTGGGCAAGGTGCTGCGCCAGGAGCCACTGATGCTCTGTGCTCCCAAATTTCACCTCTATGGAGCACCCTCACTGGTGCCTGTTGGCACTTTGGGGTGAGTTTGCAGAAGGGGGATGAGAACACTTCCCTACCACCCAGGGATGCTATAAATACGGTGAAGATTATGTCATGTGCTGATGAAACAGGCCATGAATGTCCATCAGAGACACCCATCCAGCAGGAGACCTGCAGATCCGGATGGGGTTGCCCTCGGGAGGGGGTGTCCAAATTCCCTGGGGCTTTCATGGCTCGGTGACCGGAAGTGCTTTTCCCTGGAAGCTTTTCCCTATTTCTCTCACCTGCGTTATTGACGTGCTGTGAGGTTTTCATGGAAAATCCCATCCTCTCACCTCAAAAAGAAAGCTGGGACCTGCAGGCTTCACGAATGCGCCTTCTTCCCCCCCCCCCCTTTTTTTTTTTCACAGTTGTTTTCTGTTGTTGTTTTTGCCTTATTGGCCTGACCAGATGTTCTAAACATCTGGCAGCGGCATGTTTATTTTTTTGGGCTCTTCTGCATTAGGTTAGTGACATAGCAGCAAAGAAAGGAGGAGGAATGTCTCCGTCACATCTTTTGCTGGCCAATCTTTTAATCCTGCCTCGGTGGGGGAGTTGGACTAGATGATCTCTACAGTCCCTTCCAACTCTACAAATTCAGTGAAATTCAGTGAAATCCAGATGTTTTGGCATCTTTGCTGCTGGTCACTGTGGCACCCTGGGGCTGGAGGGTGGCTGACAGCACCCAGTCCCCTGGCTCTCCTGCTGTGTCCCCAGTTACCTCCAGTATTTCCCAGTGCCAGGAAGCCTAGTTTTGAGGCACAGTATGGAATGAGATGAATAATCAACTGGGTTTGTCTTTGGTAGGGCTGCATGACCAAGGGAAAATGCCTCTGCCTAAGTGCCAGGTAATAAGTCACATGTAAAATACTGGGTGGAGGTTTTCTCCAAAGAAAGATAATGATAAAATACTATTTTATTTATTATTATGATGATGATTTTATTATTATTTATTTTATTTATTACTTTCACACATGTGATATGTGTGAAAGATATGTGATATCTTTCTATGAAAAGATACCAGAACGGAAACATTATCAGGAAACTACAATATTATTTAATTACTTCCAGAAAAGCGACGATCTGTCCTTGAACAAAAACAAATTGGGGGCAAACAAAAGGCAAACCATTTTTTTTTTCCACTTTTTTGAGCTGAGGAGGCTATTTTATATGGGTGGGAGGGTGGGGGGCGATGGGGGGGGAAAGCTGTATGTGTGTTCTGGCCACTCTCCATCTCCAGCTGTGGTTTTGTGGAGTATTGTCTGGAAGTGGGGTCTCGTCTGCTAAAAATTCACCCCCTCGCTGCTCCAGAACAGGAAATTTATCCAACACCTCTGAGGAGGCACCTCTTCCAGAACGCTGGAAGAACTGGGTGGCACAAAAATGATTTCAAGGTATGGAAGTCCTCGGGCTTCGGGTTGTGAAAATTGAGGTTGCTCTGCCCACATCTCTATAGGTTTGCTGCAGCGAGGTGAGGAATTTCATGATTTCCCAGCAAAACTGTCCTCCCGTGTTGTGGGCTTAATAATAAAGCTCCAAACCAGCTGGAGGCTCCGTTCTTACCTGAAAACCAAAAGGGAATGTGTGTTTTTACCATATTACCCATCAACTTCAATTATCTTCTTTTTCCCTCTGGGGGGGGAAAGAAGATCCGTGAACAGAGCCAGAAGGGAAAGAAATACATTTTTATGGAAATAAATGTGTTAATTCCCCCATCTCCCCATCTGCAGGGATATCTGTTAGATAAGGGGGGCTATGAATCGGGACTGCTGGATCTTATTTTAGGGAGCTTTTAGGGACACCTTGCCATCGTTGGTCACTGTAGATGGTGCTTTTAAGGAGTTCCAGAAGAAATCTGTAGGGTTTCGGATGCTGTGGCAGGTTGCTGTGTCCCATCTCCAGGTGTCTCAGCTCCAAGCAGAAGGGATGGAGCTCGTTCCTATCTGGGGATTGGGATGTATCGAGGATTAGCAGAATTACCAAAGGCTTGCAGGGGGCTTCCAGCAAGTTAGCAGAGGGTCAGAAGGTTATCAGCAGGATGGAGAAGCTATATTTCTTGTATGTCTTTCCACGAGAGCAAAAAAAACCTCAACTGAGTTGGAAAAACCCCATCGACTGCTTCTTCTTGGTGGCAGGCACTGTCATCTAAGAATTAGGGGACATCAAAGAGGCTCTGTGTGCCCCGGGGCAGTGACTCCTGAAAGAGGATTGGGTCCACAAATTCGTTTTTCTTCTATTGGGGCCTGATGGTCAGATGGGGCATGAACAGAACTGAAAGAAAGCTGTGAGCTCCCCAGGACTGGCCTGGGGAACGTCCCCTGGCAGCAGCAATAACTGATACAAGAAAATGGAGAACTGCCTTGTCTTTCTCTCTCTCTGTTTGGGGAAGTGAGAGGGAAATCTCCTACTGCAAAGTGCCTGCAGATGCTGATGAAGAAGTCCAGCAGCAGTGTTTGCACAGCTCCGGAGCAAGATGAGTGATGGGAAGAGGCAGCTGGAGAAGCCGTGGTCCTCATGGGTAGAGGATGCCCTTTCTTGCACCAGGGAGCACCAGGATGTGCCCTCATACCAGGGTTGAACAGATACGTTGATCACCACAAAGCTGGTGATCCAACCATTGGCTGCAGCCTAGACAGCAATGATTTCCACCTCCTCATGAAGATACTTTCTTCCACCTTCTCCATCTTTACCCTCTAACCAACATAACCCATGGGGAGACAGAGGGGAGCTGGTGGAGCAGAAGACCCCATGCTGCAGGTCCTCCCCCATCTGAGCTCCCAGCACGGTAACTCTCTGAAAATGCTGTCACCTTGTGGCAGCTTGGAAAAATAGCATTTATAAGGAGGCCAAACCTCTGAAATCCCTCACTATTTCGGATCCGGCTGGATGGGGAGGAAATTCTGAGAAGCAGAGAGAGAAATTGGGCACGTTTGTCTGGGGAGAAGGTAGGAGGCTGCCAAGAAGGGATGTGGAAGGCCTGCTCCTCCCACCGTGCTATTTCTGCAGCCACCCTGTCCCGGCTGCCCGAGCCTTTCATAGGATGTGGTCTTTCAAACACGCTTCCCAGATGGATTTTGATCCCCGTTCTTCTTCTGTGCCATATTTTGCCCTCCCTGTGGTATCTGGGCTGGGAGTCGGTGTCAATCAGCTGAGGAGCAGAGACCACATGAGACATTTTCCCTCATCCTGGACATCCCTCTCATCTGATTTTGGAAGATCTAAGAGACCTGGGATTCTGTCCCCAATGGCCGGCAGTGCTAGATATATTGGAGGGGTAAAAAAAATTAATCTGTGGGTTTGGCTCAGATCTGGGCCAGCAATTTTTGCCAGAGGGACTATCAGCTGAGCTTGGTCGCAATCCTCACCTGGCAAAGGAAGGGTTATTTGAACCCCTTCCAAAGGAACCCAAAGGAACCCCTTTGAATGCGTGGGTTCCCACAGATGCACTTCAAGGTTGATTCATATAGGTGCTCGGTGGGTGCTAAAATCTCATCACTAATTGCCTGGACAGCACAAATTTTTATCTCAGAGCATTAAATTGTCAAGATACCACAAAGTGACTCCCCTCCCACGCGGCTCTCCCAGTCCTGCTTCTCCATGCACACTGTTCCTGATGCAGGGATGCTCCAGGACCTCCTGTGGCCACTTTGAGACTGTTTTGGGGACCTGGAGGCCTTTAATAGAAGAGGAAACATCAAATATTACATGGATATAAATAATTCAGTTAAAGGGGGTTACAAGAACATCTGGTGTTGCACACTCCCATCCAGCCTGATAGCACTGGGGGAGAAACACAGAGATAACTCACAATTTTTGTCCATAGCAAGAGAATTTTGGGTCTTGGCAGGATCATGGCCACAAGAATCTGACCAAAAACAAGTCCCCTGTCAGCTACGATGAGAATCCAGGATTATGGATGAGTCCAAGTCAGTAGCATAGCGAGTGGACACGTGTCCTACCTCCGAGGCCCAGTCCTACTTGTCATCAGCTCTCCCAGATACTTCCTCCTGCTCAACTATGTTGACTGTCCTGGCCAGGTCCAGGCTCAGCCAACTGGCTGGTGGCCAAGGGCCGTCTTGCTCATGCACTGGGAGACAGGAACTCAAAAACCCCAGAAAGGCTGACGTAGACTTAGGTGTCCATATAACTGTCCTCGCAACCTGGTGGTGCTGCGAGCAGCCATCTCTTCCCTGCTCCCCATGGCTTCATGCTCAGAGGTGGGGGGATGGGAAGGTGTCACAGAGAAGGACCAGGGTGGCTGCAGGCTCCCAGGGAGGAGTTCTTGTGAAACTTGCAAAATGTGCTGGGTTCTTCTGAGAAAGATAACCAACTTACAGCGAATGCGGGGACTCGCTGAAGCAAGGTTTTCAGAGTCATGATGGGCTACAGAAAATGATGCTTGAAAACACCAACTTCACATAAATCAACTGCAACAGTGGGAAAGAATAGACACACTTTTTGGGGCAAGATCATTTTTCTGTGACTGCTTTGTGCTTTTATTTCAGTGGTGAGACAGCCTGTGAGCTTTTCTCTACCCAGAGAGGCTTCTGACATGTAAGCCCAACTCTAAATAACTTCCTCCTTTATTAGAAATAACCATTGGCACAAGCTGCCACGGGAAGTGATGGATTCTTCATCTCTTGAAGTCTTTAAATCAAGACCGGATGCCTTTTTGGAAGAGATGTATAACCAAACAGAAATTATTGGACTCACTGTAGGAATAAGGGGATGGACTCATATGGCCTGCGTTAGACAGGAAGTCAGCCTGGATAATCTATGGTCCTTTCTGGCTTTAAGATCTATGAAAGTTCAGATCTGCAGCCAAAGTGTGGGACTCTTCATGTGCCTTTAGAACAAAAGCGCCCCGGGGTAGGGGAAAGCCTCTGAACTGCTTGGAAAGCGACCAGTACCTACGGATTTATTTGCACTGGTACCTGAAGCAGTGCCATTTCCCAGTAAATTATCTCTTCCTGAGACTTTGGGTGGGGAGGAGAGCTCAGAGGGCCAGATGGGGACCCGGGAGGCAGGCAGGAGACTGTAGGATTTGGGTTGCAGCCCTGCTTGGGGAGATAACTGCTGCTGGAGGGACCGTGGAGGTTCTTGGCTGCCCAGCTCTGCTGTGGGATGATCCCATGGGGAGTGAGAGAGGGGCTGGGGAAGGTTTTGGGCATCACCCCAAGGTATTGAGCTGGGGTCCTTTGCACTTACTGGCTTGCCATGAAGCAGCATCCCCTCCAGGAGCCAGGAGGAAGGTGAGAGACATGGCTCCTCGGTCAAATAAGAAGTGAACCAAAGCTTCGTTGACCAGAAAAAGGAGGGCAGACAGGTTGGGGCTTCAGGAATGAGTCAGTGTGAGCGAGGTTTCTGCACCACCAGCTCTGCAGGCGTTGTGGTGTGCAGTGGGGTATGTCACTGCCGGGGGAGGCCTGGTCTCCCCCTCTGGGACACCCCTGCCCACGCCTCTGGTTGCCCCACACCTGCCTCATTAGCCCAGGTGGTGGTTGTAGTGGTTTGAGCTGGGAGCAGACTGAGCCTCCACTAAGGTCCAAAAAATACCTCCACATGACCCCAGCTTTCAGCTCTCAGGGATGGTTGGTCCCTCAAGCCATGATTCTTCCATCTTCTCCGCCATCCATCCCCTTCCCAATCCCTCAGCATTGGGGGGGGTTTGCCCCTTTTTTCACCCTCTATTCCCAAGCCAATCCATAATTCCAGCAGCAGAGGAAGCTGGTGCAAGCTCCCTGCCCTGCGAGCCGAGAGGACAAAGCAAGTGGAGCTTGGACTTTTGGCTCCTTCTCCTCTTTTCAGCGCTCGGGAGATGAATGTGGAAAGCAAGCCAGGAAAGCCGGTAGTGGATGAATCCACTGGGTGCAAAATTAAGATGAAAAGCACGATCCGGATCTGTTAACAGCACCATTGTGCTTCAGATCCTCCAAAGGTGAACCGCAAAGAAGCCGAGTTTATGGGTTTTTAACCCCGGTGCACGTTTTTCAGCCGATCTAATGAGAAAAAAGCGTGTTGGCGGTGACTCTGCGCCTCCCGGAGGAGAGAAGGGGACAGAAGAAGAGTCTTTCTGCCTCCTTGAGCTTGTGGGCACCTGCCAGGTCTGGTGACCTCGGCCTGGAGGAAGGTGGGTTTGGCTTGGCTGGGGCTCGCTCGTCCCTCGCCCTCCGGGGAGGGGTCGGTGGGTGGCCCCGGGCCCGGGCGTGCAGTGCCGGCCGGCGGCGGCAGGAGGCTCCCGGGGACGCGGGAAGGGAGAACAGGAAAGAAAAGAGAAAATGAAGAAGAGGAGAGGAGAGGAGAGAAGAGAAGAGAAGAGAAGAGAAGAGAAGAGAAGAGAAGAGAAGAGAAGAGAAGAGAAGAGAAGAGAAGAGAAGAGAAGAGAAGAGAAGAGAAGAGAAGGAAGGAAGGAAAGAAGGAAAGAAAGAAAGAAAGAAGGAAAAAAGGAAGGAAGGAAGGGAGGGAAGGAAGGAAGAAGGAAAAAAGGAAGGAAAGAAAGAAGGAAAGAAGGAAGGAAAGAAAGAAGGAAAGAAGGAA
>BJBW01001970.1:47648-62447 GCA_004320125.1 Scolopax mira
AAGAAGGAAAGAAGGAAAAAGGAAGGAAGGAAGGGAGGGAAAAAAGGAAAAAAGGAAAAAAGGAAGGAGAAAGAAAGAAAGAGAAAGAGAGAAAGAGAAAGAGAGAAAGAGAGAAAGAACAAAAGAAAGAAAGAAAAAGAAAGAAAGAAAGAAGGAAGGAAGGAAGGAAGGAAAGAGGTAAAGAAATAAGGAAAGAAAGAAGGAAGGTAATAAGGAAAGAAATAAAGGAAGGAAGGAAGGAAGGAAAGGAAGAAGGAAAAAAGGAAGGAAAGAAAGAAGGGAAAAAAGGAAAAAAGGAAAAAAGGAAGAAAAGAAAGAAGGAAAGAAAAAGGAAAAAAGGAAGGAAGGAAGGAGAGAGAGAGAAAGAGAAAGACAGAAAGAGAGAAAGAGAGAAAGAGAGAGAAAGAAAGAGAGAAGGAGAGAAAGAGAAAGAAAGAAAGAAAGAAAGAAAGAAAGAAAGAAAGAAAGAAAGAAAGAGAAAGAAAGAAGGAAGGTAATAAGGAAAGAAATAAGGAAGGAAGGAAGGAAGGAAGGAAGGAAGGAAGGAAGGAAGAAAGAAAGAAAGAAAAAGGAAAAAAAAAAGAAAAAAAAAGAGAGGGGTGCTGGGAAACGTACAAGGCTCCAGTGGGGAGATGCACCTGGGTTTTGCTGCATCTCACTTGCTTTTTCACATCACGTTAAGTCTTTTAAGTGATGTCAACAGTTTAGAAACTGTCTTTTTAAAGAGTTCAGATTCACCTTAACCTTAAAAGCCAGATGCTTCTTTTCTGTAGAAATGCCTCTATGTTTCCTCCTCTTCTTAAATGAAACTACAGTAATGCTGCAGCCCAAACACTTGAGCAAAGAGGTGGGAATTGGTAAGTGGCATCGACTTGCTGCTGATAGCAAAAGGAAGTGAAATTGGTTAAAATGTTTTCTTTCATTACCCAAGCAGAAAGACAGAAAGACAGAAAGAAAGGAAGAAAGAAAGAAAGGAAGAAAGAAAGAAAGGAAGAAAGAAAGGAAGAAAGGAAGAAAAGCAAGCAGCCTAATGCATTATGATTTTTCAGTTACAGGAATGGAAGGGCTTCACTGTGACACCAGTGAGGAGTTTATTTGCTCTTGCTTTTAGCTGGAAAAATGTGCTTTTAATGCAACTAAAATAAATATCAGAGATGTGTGTGTGTTTGCTGGAGTGGGAGCAACGAGCCCGGGAGGTGTGTTGAGCGTGGGGGACTCAGCAGTTGCTGTGCCCAGCCCTGGGTTTGTGCTCAGTGATGCTGGGCAAACCTTCCCTTTCCTTGTGCTTCAGTTTCCAGCTGTTATGGTGAGGATAACAAATCCCCCTCTCCTCTAAGAAGCACTGAAATGTGCCAAACCGCAGCAGAAATGAGGCTTTGCCCTGGAGGTACCATGTTGCCCCCATGGAGATACGTTCTCCAGATGTTCTGCGTGGACCTTACCAAGTGAGTTAACCCCACTGTGGGGAGGGATCCCTTGAAACACGATGATTCTCTGGCATTTCTCCGTGGAGGTGCCTGCCCTGGCACTGCCTTTTTTCAGTGCCAAATCACTTGACCTCTCTCTGTAGCTCAGCTCCCGACCATTTCGAAAGTAAATACAGCCTTTTCCTACCGTGGGGGCAACAGCACTTCCCTGCCTGCCAGATGTGAGGCAAAGATAAACAGCCCAGAGGCTGTGAGCTTCTCCAGATGCTGCAGAAGGCGGGGGGGGGGGGCAACGGGAGGCAGAAAAAACCCAGGAGAGCATCCCACCTGGGTGCTCCGGACCCCATCCCCATGAGCACAAACCTCACGCCAGCACGGGGATTTTGGCCAAAGCCAGGGATTTACTTGTGCACAATAATCCTCCTTTATCTGAGGACCCCTTTTCTTTGCCCTCGGAGGGGGGGGACACAGGATGGGGGGACCCCGGGTGCGGGTTGGTTGCCTTCAGGAGGCGTCCGTGTGCTTTCGTAGTGCTCGCTGCCCTGGGAGGGAGAGGGGAAGCAGAGATGTAAAAACCCCTCCTCTTTGTAGCAAACCCGCTCTCGAAAACACCTTTTGCTGCAGGAGACACACTGCAAAGATTTGGGGTTTTGAGGAGCAAACCCAACTTCTACGATGCTGGAATGGGAGCAAACTGGGGGCTTTGGTGTTATAAATAATTGCGGCGAAGAAGAGCAGAGCTCGTTGCCCACGAGAGGTGGAGATACTTCAAGCCCCAAAGTGGGTCTTGCGTGGGAAAGGTGTCCCTCAGTGGGGGCTTCTTTCTCCTCGGGGTGGAGGCTGTGGTCACCTCTGCTTCCCACACAGGCTGGTTTGCCAAAGCTCTTGGTCCTGCTGTGTCTGCCCTGTCCTAACCTGCACCCTCATCTCCACCAGGAAAGAAATACAGCAGAGGGAGACGGAATCCATAGTTCCTGAGCAGGACTGGAGGAAAAATAACAATAATTTGGAGAAAAATAGAGTCCTGGCCCCAAATTCCCTTATTCCTTCCCCTGGGGCTGCATCCCTACTTTGCATCCCTATCTCCAGCCTGGGAACTGGCTCTCCCTGCTCGAGCCTTGCAAATCTGTGATGTTTCTGAGCAGGGTCACCATAAAAACCCCCAGACAAAGCCGGGGGGTGGGAGTGGGGGGACACGGCTGCTTGTTGAGACTCTCCTCTTGATGAAAACCAGTGGGGATTTTCAGCAATGAGGCAGGAGTGAAAGCAGGGCCTTGGCGCTCGGCTCCTTGTTATTAAATTGCTTGTAATTCTAGGCAACGTCCCAAGGCCTGCCGAAAGGGCTGTGTTCATCATACAACAAAATAATAGCCATCATAATTAATAAGCTCTAATGGGAACACACAGAAGCCAGAGCAGGTAAATGACGGGGGCAGAAGATCCTTTTAATGCCTTCAGGACTAACCCTCCGCCCTTCCCTCTCCACCGAATGCACTTTGAATATTTTCCTGTCATTTGCACACTTTTTGCTTAAAAATCCCACCATGTCCCTTCGCAAAGACAGCACCTGAGATTTCCAGGGCTGGGATTTTGGAAAATCCACGGATTTGCTGCCCCTGGTTTGCCTGGAGCGGGCTAGATCCCGCTGTGGTCCCTTGTTGTCCTCTCCTTTCCCTGCCAGCCCCATCCCCAGGCACATCTGGTCCTTGTGTGAGACCAGAGGAGATGGAGAGGATGGGATGGTCGGTGGTTCCTGGGGGAAAGGGGGGAAGCAGGGGTGCTTAAAATAAACCCAATCCACACATGAGCGTTATTGCAGCCACGCCGGGTGAGGCCAGGGCTGCGTCCTCCCAAGAGGAGTGCTGGCCGCCAGCAAAAATCCTTTTAACAACAATTAATGGCATCTAATTGCTTTTTCTTTTGTCTTTTATTTAGCAATGAGGCTCAGCCCAGGAAGTCCTGGCTTCCATTGTTGGACTGTTTTGACTCTGGGACTGCAAATGGCTTGATTTCTTGGACAAACACGACCGTGAAGGTCCCCAAACTCCTCCTGGTTCTCTTCTACCCACCACATGCAACCAAGGGTGCTGGGTGTCATGATGAGATACCCTGCACCATCAGCCTCTCTTCTGCCACATCGTGTCTCTGCATGGCCTGAGATGGAAAAATGTCCCTTCTTCCCTACCTGGGTCCCTTTTTCCCCAGCATCCCCTCGGGGGCTGTGTCTGTCCCAGGGAAGAAAGCCACCAGCTTGGAGGTGGGTGATGAAATGGTTGCATTAAGCCAGAACAGTGGCTTCACTGTTGGCCCATACTGGGAGCCAAAGGGGGAAGTAGAAGAAAAAGGCCTGATCCTTGCCCAGTATCCTCTGTGAGTGCCAATAGCCACAGCTCTGGGATTTCCTGACCCGAAAAAGCATTTCTTTAGTAGCCCTCGATGGATTATTCTTCCTTGCATTTCTTGAGCTGGTTCTTGATCTTGTGTCAGCCTTTCATCTCTTCTGGTGGTTGATGATAGCATCCGTTTCACTGTCCTCTCGTGTGGGACAAATGAGCCCCAAGGTGGGAGGCAGCAGGACTGGGTTCCTGCCTCCTGGTACAGCATCTCTGCAGATGCAGGAGATGAAGGGGTGGGACCATCTCCACGAATGCAGGAGATGAAGGGGTGGAACCATCTCTGCAGATGCAGGAGATGAAGGAGTGGAGCCATCTTCATAGATGCAGGAGAGAAGGGGTGAGACCATCCCTACAGATGCAGGAGATGAAGTGGGGGGACCATCTCCACAGATGTAGGAGATGAAGGGGTGGGACCATCTCCACGGGGGGACTTGCAAGGTCAGAGGACCACAAGGATCATTTTTAACTGCTCGGGAAGAGCATCCCGATGCTGAGCCCACACGTGGCCCACACGAGCAGGCAAAGATGTCTGGGATGAAGCAGCAGCTTGTTGCAGGCAGGGTTTTTTTGGGAAATGATGGAGGACAGGGGCAGGAGATCCCTCTCCTGAGCGGGGACAGGGAGGTAAAGCCACGCTTAGGGAGGATGGTATGCAGCAGGATGGGGGTTCACCTCAATTGTTTGGAAAAGGTGAAAATGGGGCAAAAACTCTCCCTGTGAGCTGAGGGAGGGGGAGTCACTTCTTTTTTGCCCCAGAGGGGTCAGGGGAGGGGACGGGCCCAGGGCAGGGCAGCGGCCACAGGCACAGGCAGGAAGAGGCAGCTAAAATAAGCAGATGGGTGGAAAAGGGAGGAGAGACCATGAAGGAGATAACGTAAAGGTTAGAGGGGAAAGTCGGAGGAAGTGAGCCGAAAACAGCCTGAATGTCACAAAAAGGTGAAGCCCGGGCTCATGACCTGCACAGGGCCCTGTCGTGATGCACCAGGGACATCCTCCTCCCTCCACCATCCCTCATGTCACTTGGAAACCATCCCTCATGTCACTTGGAAACCATCCCTCATGTCGCTTGGAAATCATCCCTAGTGTCACGCGTGGGGTCCCGGGGGCAGCAGCTGCCTCCCCCCTCCTGGGGGTTTATCTTTTAACCCTCTCCAGAAGAGGATCTGCTGTTTTCTAACCTGCAATACATGTCATTGGCGTTTGGGAATGAAGCCCAAATAAATGAGGGGATGGTTTTTGTTTCCATAGCTCCTCCACGTGTGGGATGGGAGCCGGTGTAACACTTTGCCGCCGCTTCACGCTCATCGTGAGCCAGAAATGGAAAGGCTCGGGGGCTTTGTGTTTTCCAAACGTGGAGAAAGCCCCCCCCTCGAGCCCCCAGGTGCCATTACCTCATGTTTGTGTGCGTGGGCTGGGAATAACACCACCGGCATGATGGTGTCAAAGCCCCTGCCAGACACCTTTTCCCTTGATGTAATTCTTGCCGCAGCCACCCCAGCCCCGAGGATGCTCTTTGGCCCTTGTGCTTTACTCCCATTTCCTGGCTGCCAATCTTCATTTAACTCCTTGAGCCCTGCATCACGACACAGCCAAGGGGATGAGCCTCCCCGGCCTTGGCGGAGGGGCCGGAGCTGCAGCAGCTGGAGAAAGAGGAAGAGGAGAGGATGGGGGAGATAAAGCCCCCTCCCCAGCAAGCCTGCTCGGCAGCTGATAAGAGCCCTCACGGGTTGAAATGGGAGCCCTAGCTGCCTGTTTCCTCACAAAGTCATGACTCAGGGATAATGTTCACATCCTCCAAACAGCGAGGGAGCTAAAAATACAGCCAGGAAAATGAGAATGAGCGAGCGAGCATGAATGAGAGCGTGAGTGAGAAATGCACTGGGGAAAAGAGAGAGGAAGCATGAATGAAAGAGCCTGGGAGAGAGAGAGAGAGAGAGTGAAAAGAGCTGGAGCCTTCCAAGTTTCCAAGCTGCAAAACCTTTGCCTGCAATCAGTGCTCTGGCAAAGGAGAATACAAACCCGCCCAGTGAATTTGTCTTTGCAAACAACCCTCCTGCCATCACCCCCCCCGAGAGCAGGAGGGCAGGACACCCCGCTCTGGAGGGACAGCATCCCCTGGGGACACCATGGGGATGTCCCCAATGCCACCCGTGCAAAGGCGGGGTGTCCTGCTTTCATGGGCAGACCCACATGCACAAGTGTGTTGTCCCATGGATGCACACGTGGTCTCTCCTGGAAGGAGGGATGTGCTTCTGCCCTCAGCATGGGTTCTCTCCAGGAGAAGACCCTGGAGACCCACCGCTCCCCCCGCTCTGCCCCATTTCTCCATCATTTCCCAGTGTGTTTTTTAATGAGCCCCTGGCTGTGAGTTCCTGCCTTCCCCCTCTCCCTGCCCCAGGCACCTGAACACACACAAGAGCTCCTTCTCCTGAAAAGACAAAGATTTACCCCCTTGCCATAGTCCCCTTGTATCACAAATGGCCCCCCGGAGCTGAAATATGTTTTCCATGATTATCACAGCTCTGAGCTCTCACCACAGAGGAAAGGATGCTCCCCGTCCCTCATCCTCTGCAGCTCCCCCCCCCCTGCAAAACCAGGCTGGAGAAATGGGCTTTAGAGCAGGTCTGTAAGATTAAGAGACCTTTTCTGCCCCAGGGAGAAGGTTTATTCCAGAGCAGGATTATAAGAAGTGGCTTGGAAAGCGCCTACAGCAACATTTTCTCTCTGGCTTGGACAGAACCGAGGGGGTCCTCCTGCAGAAAGCAGAGCCCCTTTCCTGCAGACTGCAGGACTTCAGTTATGGGGAGGTTTTTCTACCAAAATGCTGTTTTCTGATGTCTCCCATCCCTCTCCATCTCAGCCGGCAGCACCAAAGACACCGGGTGAACCCGGGGAGCGGCTGGTCCCAGAGAGATATCTCCCCAAACACATCCCATCTCCCGGCACGTGCCAGAGCCTTGTTTCAATTATTTCCTCCTGGGGATCCGGCTGATCTGCCACAGACCCTCACCCACCACTTCCCTGCTCCTGGTTTTTGTTCCCAGTTCCTTTTGTCCGAGGTTTCCTCCCAGGGATCGGGCAGGGAGAGGGATGTCGGAGGGGTGCTGCTGTGTGGGGCAGGGAAAAGAGAGTCTTCACAGCCCAGGGGGTCCCTCAGAGCCACTAAACACCCACCGACTGTGTCTCAGACATCCCTGGAAGCAGATTTGGAGAGTGTGGGTGCTGCAAATCCCTCTTGGGATCAGGACACTGGGATAAAAGAAGGGGAAAGCGGTTCCCGGCTCGATGGGGACAGTCCCTGGTGCCCGTGGTAGGGGCTTTGTGGCAGAAGACCCTGATGCCAAGGACCAAAGGTGCTAAGAAACCCCTGCGAGTAGGAGGGTCTCTACCTAAAAATTTCCCTAAACAGCGAAAATCCAGCCCAACAGATTATAAAGCTGTTAAAAAAGAGCAATTCTTGTACCCGCCCCCCCCCTCCAGAGGCCGTGGAGGGGATTCAGGTTCCTAAGCAACTTTTTTGGGGGGGGAAATAAATAAACCAGGATTGCTGTCTCCTGAGTCATATAGGTCTCCTATAGGGGCTGCAGGGTTCCTGGCAGCGGGAAGTCAGTCCCGGGTGCTGTCTGGGTGTCCAGGGGGTCACGGAGGGACGAGAGCAGCAGATGGGAAGCGAGATTAGGACCTTCTCCGTCATCGCTGCTGAGCCCAACGCTCCTGACAAAAGGCTTCAGGGTGTGTGTTGGGGAGGGGGGGGATGGGGGGGTGAGGGGGTGAGCCAATTTTAGAGCCCTCTCTCTCCTCAGACAATCTCCGATTGTTTGGGCCGTTTTGAAGTTCTTCGCGGCCGCGCCGTCATCGCATCCTGTGACTTGGCAGGAAAGGGCCTTTGGCGCAGGCACCGCTGCCAAGAAGCCCAAGAGGTGGGACAGAGTGGGCCACACGTCGTCCCACCACCACCCCACCACCACCACCACCACCCCCCTGCCTCCGGGGGGTCGTCGGGGAAGGGCCCTCCGTGGAGGTGGCTCCGGGCAGCCCATTGCCTGCCATAGGATGGCTGTGCCAAAGGGGGACCAACCACACAGGTGGCAGCCCAAGGCCACCAGCCCTGGGTGCAGGAGACCCCTCGGGTCGCTGCAGGTGGTGGAGGTGGCCACCAAGGAGCTGGGAGCTGGGAGGTGGCCACGAGATGCTGAAAGGAGCAGGGGATTTTCTCCCAGGCTGAGGAGAAAGCTCTTACAACCCCAGTACAGCCCCTCCTCTTCTTTTTCCTGCTAAATTATGTCTTTTTTTCTTCCTGGCAAACCCTCAGCCCCAGCGTTGCTGCACTCCCCCTTGGATTTTCCCCTCCCTCTTCACCCACGGCCCCACGGCCATGACCTGGCTCTGCCCATGGGTTTTCCCTTTGGGCTGTCAGCAGTTTCACCAGCTCTCCCTGGAAATGGGAAGAGGCCAAAGCAAGCAGAGATACCTGAACCTGCCATCCACCCACTTTCTTGTCTGGCCTCAAGATGTTTCAAAGCTCTCCCCCATTCTATTTCTATCCTTATTGTCATCCTGCTTTGAGAGGAAGGTCTATTATTCCCCCCCTCCTTTTCTCCCTACAAAAATGGGACATTGTTTCTTCTTTCTTTGATTTAAAAGCCAAAAACAGTTATAGGAAACTGTTCAGCAGATGTTTTACAGTATGAACCTAGGAAAAAAAATATTTAAAAAAATAAAAGCTCTCCGATTTTGCTTGTGGATCTATATTTAGCCTAATGCTTCCTCCGATTCAGGGTTTGTGTTGGCATAGACGAGGCGTAGGTTTAAGCACTTTGATTGTAGTATTTATTTTATTTCTCCCATTTGCTGCATCCATTAAAATCTGGAGCTGGCTGCCTGAGCTAATGAAGCTCGTTCAGGGAGGAGGTAAATCCAGCTTGCTCTGGGTTTCAGCAAGGTCCCTTTCAGCCCACAGATGCTCAGGGAGGGACTGAAAAAAAGCAGTTTCTCCTCCTATTTGCATGAGGATAAGCAGGGCTGCGTCCCTGGCTGGTGGCAGTGCCCTGTGCTCATGCCCAGGGTGGCCAAAATAAAATGAAAACTCCTTATAAAGTCTCCGAGGGAGATTTATAGGCTGTGAACCTCGGTTCCTCGCGACGGGCTGAAAATGGCACTCGCTGATTTCTGGACACAGCTTCAATCAGGATGGCCAAAACTCATCCTTCCCCAGGCCAGACCCCTGCTGACTTCAAAACCCAAGGGCTCAGCTGCGTGAGACCCTCTGGATAAGGATGAGGATTGATGTCACCAGCCCTTGGGTTCCTCCCTCAGTCAGAAGCAACAGGAGAAACCTCACTTTTGCACCATGAGATTGTGCTGCGGGTGGAAAATAGAAAAGCCCTCTGTGACCTGCAGCTCTGGGAAAGGCTGGGCAATGAGGGCATCTCACCCACTGGAAAATCTGGCCCCCCTTGCCACGTGTGCCCTGGTCCCAAATGCTTTCAGTGCCACTTGATGAGGCAGATTGAGGTTTGGCAGTGGAAAATCGGGGCTTGGGGCTTGCCCAAGGGGCTAAGAGGAACCCATTGTCACGGTGTCACTGCCTGGTGAAGCTTGAGGTGTTCCCCTACTGGGAAAAGTGGGATGTGAGTGACAGCCTGGTGATGCTCCACCACAGAGCTCTCCACCAGCCCTTCCTGTGAGAGCTTCTCACCTGCTTCTCAGTCTGAGCCAAAATTTCCATATCCTGCTGCAGGGCATCCCTCTGGAGCTGCCACCTCTGCCCCAGGGAATGTTGAGGGAAAGAATCTTAGGAAAAAACCTGCCAGGATGCAGGTCCCCACAGGCTGGGAACATGGGTGAGCAGCTGCATTTGGGTACCCAGAGACAGCACCAGGAGCAAGAGGCTCAGAGGTACCTTTGGGATGCAGTTTCTCCTAGATTTTGTGCTGAAAACTCAAGTGTTTGCAGCTTATGGAGGATGAGGATACCAGGACTTGGTGCTGGGTCTCCCAAGGAGCATCTGCAACAGGACAACACCGGGCAGAGACCCTGTAGATAGAAAAAGATGGATAATCATCAGCAGAAGAAACCAGGTGGTATTCAAGGGCACAGACGATGTGTTTTAATGAAGATACAGCTTGTTTGCTGCAGTTGATCCAGCAATTAGCCCAGAGATCCTTTGCAAACCTCCTTATCCTAATGGAGAGCCAAATCTAGGGGCAAAAGCAAAACCCATACTTGCTTATTACTGGGAGTTTTCAACCAGAAAAGCCACACTGTGGTCTAACTTCCAGGGCTGTAAACCCAGAGCATCTCCACTGAGATGGGAGGTGTAAGGGCAGGGGAGGAATTGGTCAGTGCTGGGACATGGGGTGGCCTTAGATGTGACACTGGGCATCCCTGGCAGTGATCTGGGCTGTGGTTTCGAAGCTGAAATCAAAGCTGCTGCGTTTCCAGACATTAATGGCTTGTTTGTTGTCTAAGATGGTGGAAAACCCGATAAAAAGCCTTAGCCCGAGTGACCTGTTTGATTTCCAATAGGGCATTTTCCGTGCAGTTTCTAAATAGCCTGCATTAGAAAGACAGAGCAATTAAAAAGGCAAGCTCACCCAAATTCATGGGCTGAGCTCTGGGATGCTGGAAGGATAAAGGTCTAATTCATAGACACATCTTTGGCTCCTTTATTTAGGATTTCTGTATATTATATATGCAGACGACCAGGAATGTCATTTTTTCCAGACTGCTTTTTGCATAAATTCGGATTGTTTGCTGTTCATCAGCTAACCCTGCCATGACCCCCCTCCTCCCCTCCCCTCCCCTCCATCCCCACTTTGCTTTGCTTAAAACCCGCAGTCTCCTGGGAGGGCTGGGAGGGGAGAAGGCAGCCGGGGCAGCTTTTTGGGAAGATGTAATAAGGAGGAGCAGGTTAACGAAGCACCTAGAGCAGGTTGTAGGATGATGCTGAGGGTCTTCCATCTCCTGGGGAGGTGTCCCTGTCTTGCCTATCAAGGGACACCAGATGGTGGGACGTGGTCATGACGTCGCGGTCACACATGGGAGATGGGAAGGGTTCCTCAAGGCAGCCCTGGGTGCAGGTGGAAACCTGCTGGGCCCCAGGAACGCTGATAAATGAGAGGCTGCTGCTTCCCCTCCCACCCACACACTTCCACTTTCACTTCACATGTGGGACCCAGCGCCTGGATCCCTGGGGGGCCATAAATAACCCCTCCATCGCCAGGCAGGGTGACAGTGCCTGCTACGCCTGCTCTTCCCCTCTCTTCCTCCCAGAGCTCTTGGTGTTCTGCACGAAGGGGAATGTCACACCTCGGGGGGGATGTCACCTGTGTCCTGTTATCCCTCCTGAGCTCCCCTGATAATCAGCAGAGGACACAGAAGAGAATCCGTCCCGGCTCGCTGGAGCTCAGGAATTCAATATGAAAAGACACAGCTGTTCCGGAGGCCTAATCTTTGTCACAGACAAACTTTCCTTGACCTGGAACCATGTGGAAAATAAACAGAAAGGTAAAGGACATGTTAATAACTCATTTCCACAAACCCGAGCCTCACATTTCTGCTACTGTATTTTTTTTTTCCCCCCTCCTGCTGGCTCTCAGACCCAGAAGTATGGTGTAAGGTACGTGCATTTGTGCTCCAGCCTGTGTTCAGGACACGTCACACAACGTCCCTGCTCTACGGTTCCTCAGACCAAAACACAGAATAATAATAATATTTTCTTTGCTGAGCACGTAACTCACATTTCTCACCGGGCCGTGGTACCCGGGAGGGCACAGATTTCAGCTCGGATCTCCAGAAATTATTGTAAAAACCACCGGACCCTCGTTGCCCTCTGTGGTGTGTTGGCAGCTGAGGGAGACTAAAAATGTCAGTTTGATACTGGAAAAGGCCTCAAAATCAGAGTTTGCCAGGTTTATCAGCTGGCCATGTAACCCAAATGCAATGAGATCTCTCGATTCTTACATCACTCGAGCTTTTTCTCCTCCTCACCCCCAGCAGAGTGGTGTTTCTGACACTGAAAGGACATGGGCCATGAAAGGAGAAGCCCAGTGACTTCAAAGGAGTCAAGCCACGAATCATGGAGTGGTGATGGAACCCCAACTGCTCCTCTCTCCCAGCCTGGGATCATGCACGGGGACCACGACCTGATTTATGGATGCAGCTGAGATGCTCGGCTTGGCTGTGCAGCTGAGGTGTCTTCTCTCAGGGGGCAACCAGACCTCCTGAGGTCTCCAAGACCACCTTGAGTTGAGCCAAATGGAAAGCTTGGGCTCTCCCTTTGCAGCCCTTTCTCCAGACGCTACTCTGGCCCCTCTGACAGTCCTTTGGGGCTGAGCAGGAGCATTTTGGGGGGGTTCACCTCTTCCCCAACCATTTTGGAGGCACTCCTTGCCAGGAGGGAGGTCTTCCAAGCCCAGGACACCAAAGCCACCGCATCCAGCTCCACAGGCAGGGCCACTGCTACAGAAACCAGTGTGTGAAGGGAGCAGGCAGCAGGAGGAGACCCTGCTTTCAGATGATAATTACAGCTTCCCATTCGTTATCATCATAGTTTAACCATAATAAGCTGCTTATTATTTCCAGAATGGCTTTTATATGACATTTTCACTGCGGTGCTAATCTTATTTTTTTTAAAAAAAAAAAAGAAGATGCAAAGGGAAGCAGTTAAATGATCTCAATTCATTTTCTGTATTTTTATAATGGCTTGAGAAGTGGTTGACTTTTTAAAAATGTCAACATTTTTATCAAGGTTTTGAATTTCACTGCAGCGAGATGCAGGGAATATTTGAACAGATAAAAGAAAATAAAAATATCTCTCTTTTTTTACCCCCATGCTAATAGTAAGTTAAGTAATAAAGAGCAAGTGATTAACTGGCTGCTGAATTCATTTTGAAATCTGGCCAGATGTGTTCGAGCAGGAATTGTTAGCTGATAGCATTTTTGTAAATCAGATCTTTATTTATATGCTTGCCTGGGAAAAGAGCACTTCTGAAATCTGGCTTTATAGTCCTAGATTAAATGAATTTGGATGAGGATTTTAATTTACAGATTCGAAGAGGGTACGTGGGATGAAATCCTATCTGTTTGGTTGGGGTTTTTTTCTGAGCCTATCAGATAGTCTAATAAAAGATCCCCCTCCCAACCAAACAGGCCAATTTTTTCTTGAAATGGGAGAACTGGTGAATGATGACTGATTTTTCCAGTTAACATTTTCATAAATGAGAATTGATTTACCTTTTTTGAGGAGTTCCTGAGCATCAGCATCCTTCCCCTGAGCGTTGTTAATGGTGCGAGTGGGACAGGCACCTGCGGAAAGGAGATTAAAATGATAACTTGTAGAAAAGTGATGATTTTTTGTGCTTACACGGCAAAATCCACCAATTTGCATCTTAAGGCCTCAGGCTGGCAATATTATGGCTAGAACTTCCCCAAAAATGTTGCTTAACAGCCGAGTTAGAGCTGAGTGGAAATTTCTCACTTCCTCTTCCAGAATTAAAATGTGGACGGGACCTGATGCTATTTTGGGTTTTATGGTATCTATGTATGTCCCCGTGTTTGTGGTGGTGTGTACAGACTGAAAATGAGAACTCGAGGTGAAGGAAGGAATATTTCTGCACGTTGTATCACACTCAGGCTGGTCTAACAGCTTCAGCCACTGCCACTATTTAAAGCCCATTCCTGCAGCCTTCTCGTACCCCTTATAGAAGTGAGATAAACCACCGACGAGCAAGTTTATAGCAATTAACTTGAACCATATGATGGAGATTTAACTGTAGCAACTCCCAACCTCACAGAGCCTCACGTAAGCCACGTGTGGACCAGTTTTAAGCGTTCAGGATGCTCCCATACACCCTGAACTGCTTCTTTTTTTGGATGCACTAAGAGATGGATCCTGTAGCCATCACATTGTGTTGGAGGCGACGGATCCAAGCTCCTGCCTGATCCCTGGGATGGAAAAACCCAATTCTCCTGCTTTTGAGGACAGATATTGCCCCTTGACTTGGGGGGGGGGGGCCACACAGGACCCTTGGGTTCCATTCAAGGAGAGAGTTTGTCCCTGGCCTGCTGGGCAGAAATGGTGAGCTCTGATGGTGCCTCTGGTTTGCTTTCAAGGCCAGTCAGTGACAGAAAAGTCCCAGCACCTGGAGACCAGATGTGCAGGGCTCTTGGTGGACCATTCCTGAAGCATCTGGGGCACAGGCTGCTTGTTGTTGCCTCAGTTTTTTAGGAGGGGCAGAAGGCAACGCTGCTGCAACCTGGGCAAATCTGCCACAATATTTACAAGCCCAGGCATCTCCTTGATCTGCCTGTATCACCTTCTCCCCAGGCAAACGGTGGCAGGGAAGGGAACCCTCCAAAATCCCCTTTCTTTGCTCCCTGGGACAGGGGTCAGCACGTAAATGCCAACTGAAAGCAGATTCAGGTGCTCAGGCTCATTTGATCAGTTCCTGCTCTGTTTTTCCAGCATAATATGGAAATGATGATACTTACAGACCCGTAAAGGGATGTGGAAGTTTATTACATGCAGCTTCTCACCCTTAGCGGCTTATGGTCCTCAAGTGGACCATGAATCTGCAGGATCTCTCCCTTGAAAGTAATTTGGGGCTGTGGGGGGTGGATCGTGGTAGGTGACACTCAGAGTGCTCTGGCTGTGGTGAACTTTGCCCAGGTGATCCCTGTTCATCCCCAGCTCCAGGATACAAACCCTGACCCTCTCCCGTGGTAGGATGCTCTCTCATCCTCCCATCCATTCCTCCAGCTGCAAAACGGTCAGAAGGATTTCTTAGATTATTGGGAAAGGGGCTGTTTCTGCTGCCACTTATGTCCACGCTTCCAGAAGGAGCCTGTGTGCCCCTAAATTTTAGCAGCCTGCCAGTGCACAACCCCTGAAACATCCACGAGACGGCTCAGATTCGGTAAAAACATCAATAACTGCCTCAGTTAAACATTAAGGAATCATTTCATTTTTTTAC
>BJBW01001970.1:62699-85826 GCA_004320125.1 Scolopax mira
GGGCATGGGTCAGTGGTGGCTTGGGCAGTGTTGGGTTGATGGTTGGACTCAATGACCTGAAAGGTCCCTTCCAACCTCAACTATTCTATGATTTTAATATCCTATGAGTGGAGTGAGGTGCTTCCTAAGAAGCCAGAAGCCTTTCCATGGACAGCCATAGCACAGAGGCTATTAAAATATAGATTACTCTGTCGGGGGGAGCATCTGCTGCAGAGCAAAGCCTCCAGCCGGGGGAAGGACATCTTGTTTGCAGCCGCGGGAAGAGTTGCCCAGCTCAAAATTGATTGCTGGACTCGTTCCACCCCTTTGGGGCTCAGACGTGACCCAGCCTTTGTAAGGAAGGCCCAGGAGGCTGGAAACCTTCCTGAGAAGATGGGAACCCTGTAAATAATTTCCTGAGTTAAAAGAGCTACAGGAGCCATCCGTGCCTGACGGCTGGGAGTTCAACAGGTAACGTGTGTTCCAGCCACCTGTAGCTGGGTGTTTCTAAGTCAAGGCAACGGCTAAAATAGAGATTCATTCTCAGGAGCTCAAGAAAATCCTCGAAGGATTTGTTAATACTTTTATGAGCATAAATATTGGGGTTTTTTTTTTGTCACTATGCGCATTTGCACCATCTCCCCAAGGTAGGGGAGTGAAGAAAAGGGGGGTCCTTTACGCCTGTGAACACTACAGTGTTGCACACCTGATTTCTCTGGGAAGCATCTGGCAGCAGAAGCCCTGTGCAGGCAGAAATTATCCATTTGCTATCAAGAAAATTCAGCTTAGGCCTGCATTTTGCAAATGCCCGGTGAGCTTGGAGCATCCAAAATACCCATTTTGGGACTGGGAAAGGAGCTCCCCAGGAATCATTTCTCTTCCCAGATTTCCAGTGACAGTACTTAGATGTACACGCTGCTTTTTTTTCGTGAGGATGCTGCAAACTTCCCTGAAAACCAGCTATTTTTGCAAATATCCTGGCAAGCAGAGTATGTTGGCGTGGGTGCAATAAGGGCTGAGTCCCACGGCTGTGTCTGTCTTCTTGGTGGCTGTGATATTCCAGTTTGCTCTTAAAATTTCTGGGGAAACTCCCAGCCTCCGATTTTGCCTATAAATAAAATATCCCTGAGCAGCACATAGGTCAGCCTTGGTGTCTGGGCTTTGCCCTGCTCCTGGGTCTGCTCACAGGGGTTCAGCCTGTGTGGATGCTCACCAGGGTGGCGTGGTGGGGATCTGTGCTGGAGGCAGAGAGGATTTTCAGCCTGGAGCCCTCTCCTGGAGGAAAAGGCACTTTTGCTGCCTGGAGAGTGAGAACAGGAGAGGCAGGATGGGCACGTCCTCCTGCAGCCAGCATCTGGGGCTTTGGAGGTGGGAGGCAGAGGTGTTTGGAGAGGGCAGCCCCACATCCTGCTCTCACAGAGTGGAATGAGTAATTTGGGTCATTTACACTGAGGTTTTGGGGGTAAGAACCTGTATTTCTGCCCCCTCTCTTTTCCTGCCTAGCCTGGAAAACGCTCCCCTGCCCTTCTGCTCCTGGCATCCTTCTCCTCTCCCGAGAGACTGTGGCCTCCTTTCCCATCTGCATTAAAAGCAGCCCTTGGGGTGATACAGGTTGGGAATATCCACCTTTATTGCTGCCCGAGCATCTCCCCTCTTGGGGCTGTATTTAAAGGCATATTTCTTTAGCTTTTATGCTTTTAAAAGCAAGCAGCAGCTACTGTGGGGTGAGGTTTTTTTGGCACGCCTGGTACCAGAGGCACGTGAAAAGGGGTTTTAGGGTATGGTACCAGGCTGGATCCTTCCCAGGGTTGGGGGTAAGGCAGGCACCAGAAAACCCAGAGGTGACCTGGGGATATTCCTGGGTGCAGGAAAAGCAGAGGTGCCCAGGGGAGCTTTTAGGAGGAAGGAGCAGTTTCTGGCATTAGGCACCCCCAGGCAGAGCTGGCAGCTGAGCTGAGGTTTGGGGAGCAGGGCTGGAAAACCCCTCACTCTGGCTGTGCTCTCCGTGCTTGGTTTTCAGCCACTGTGCCAGAAGAAGCTCCACTTCACGGGGACTTTGGGGGGCCTGAGGAGCCCTCAGATCACTTTAGAGGACACAGGAGCAGCGCAGACCCAAAGGCCACCACCACCGCAGCCCGGCACCCCACAGCTGCCCCCCACGACCACCTCCAATGGTTTTGGGTTGATTTTTTTTTTTAATCCCATCGACGTGACATCTGCCAGAGGTGGGTTTTGATCCCGGCCGGAGCGTGAGCAGCGTGGAGCTCGCCTTTCCCACCGCCCTGGATGCGGGACTGACCACTCCCCCTCCCTTTGAATAGGCAGCCCTGCTGCAAACACTATGGTATTTCCATCCTCTCCGGGCTCCGGCGCGGAGGATAACGCCAGGTAGTTGGGAAGAGATTGGAGACAAGTGTGGGAAGCCGTGGAGGACATAAGCTTTTCCCCCTGGTCTTTCAGCTAAGTAGTAAGTGGCGGTGGGGAGAAAGTCGCTTTAAACTCTTTGGAGGGTTGGAGGTACCTGTGTTCATTTTCAGGACATCTCGAAGATTTGCTTTGCTGGGGGGTTTAATTTTACTCTCTCCATTTCCAGCTTCACCCAGTAGCTGATTCATGTGCTTGCTAACAGTACTGCAGGATTATCTGTATATATCTGAGCTGATGCTTCCCTTTAAAAATCCTTTTTTATATAGAGAGAGTATATAAAGTTTATATGTATGTTGAGGAGGACATTATTGTTTCCCTCATCTAGGTAGAAGGCTGCGCCTTGGGATGATCACAGTGGATTAAATTTGCAGTTCCTTTTCTTTTTTGGGTTGCATGTTGGTTTGGGTGGGGGCTGGCTCGCTTGTGGGGGGAGAGGCGAAGTTGGATGCTCCCTCCAGCCCGGCGGACAGACAGACAGACAGACAAGGAGCGGACCCCTCAGACCGGGGCTGGTTCTTGCCTTTGGGGAGATGCTTGTAAAGGGGTTCGCTGTGGCATCCCCCCAAAGGGGGATGTTCAATGCCATCCCCCAAAGGGCAGAAAGTGCCACAGGTGCCAGCGATTGCTTTTGGGAGAAATCAGAGCCACAGGGACGTGCCACTGCCGTTCCTCGGGAAGGGCACCATCCTGCACCCCTCACCCAGCCAAAAACAGCTGGTGGGAGGTTCGAGCCCCCGAGGAGCACAGCCCAAGGCCTTCCCCCCTTCCCATTAGTCTCTAAATCATTGCTTTGCATGTGGCCACTCACTTGGTCTTGCAGTTACCACCGACTTCCCATCCTGTGCTGTCAACTGACACCTTTGGGGGCTGTGGGCTGGGTCCCGAGTGGTTTCCTGCTCACAGGCTCTTCACGCCACTGATAATCCAGCTGGTTTTTTTAAGCTCACCCCTACCCAGTGTGTAAACAGTTTTCTGGCAAACCAGATTTTTGGGGCTAGGCAGGGAATGGCACCGCTCCCCTGGCAGCTGGGATCTGGGTGGAAACCCTGGGATCGGGCATTTTGTGCATTGGGACCTCACCCCTCCAGCTTTGGGGAACCAGGTGGACCCCCAAAAAACACCCCGGTGCTATTTTCCTCCGACCTGCCTGAGGCACAGGGAAATGAAAGGTAACCTAACTTTATAAAGCGGTTTGGATACTTAATGAAGAGGTGCTTAGTGGGGTTTTCAAAGCCCCAGCTTGATCCTGCTGCGGGTCACACATGGAATTTGGAGTAAAACACAGCCTTATAGCTGAGCCACTGACCCCTGACCAAATGGGATGCCCATGGGGTGACTGGACTCTCTTGTGGGGCCAGATCCTTCCCTGCTGCAGGGGAGGGAGGAAACTGAGGAAACTCATCTGGTTCTTTCCCCCTTCCCTTTGCCCCAGCTGAGGATCTGGCCCGTGACGTGCTGTAAGTCTATTATTTCACGGAGGGAAATTAATGAGTCAAATAACAGATGATCTAATTAACACCCTCCTACCCCCCCATTTCACATCTTCCTGCAACAGCAAGTAGCTGCGAGGATCTAAGGGAGAGCGATGGGGTTGAGAAGCAACAGCCTCTCTTGTTTAATATCCCCCCCAAAACCCCATCACTGTAGATTTGGTGGTGTTATTAATTATAAAATAGCAGCTGAGTAACAGATGAATGGGCAGGGTAATGGAGAAGTGTAAAACAGAAAGCACTTTACTCCCACGTGCAGAGAACGAGGGCTGGTGGGTCCAAACCTCAGCTGTCCCAGTGTTACCTCCATCCATCCCAGCCAGAGCCAAACGGGAAGGCTCTTGAGGTACCATCACATCCCCTTCAGATCCAACAGCTACTGAGAGAAGAAAGGGCACGATGGTAAAGCAGAGAGTGATGTGCTGACAGGCAGCCCCCCCCCCCCCTCCCCAACCCCAGCCCCTTCCAGCCTCATCATTCCCAGAAATGGCACAACCAACCTTCTTACAGCACAATCGTGTGGTTGAGAGAGTGGCTCCAGGGCTGGGATGACCATCCTCTCACCCTCTTCTTCTTCCTCTGACCTTGGCCAAGGGGGTTTAATCTCTCACGGGTGCAGGAGGGCGATTGCTACATTGCCCTATTTACCACAGCACCTTTATTTACTGCCCTGCCCACCTCTTCCCTCCAGTAAATCAAATATTACCTTGGGGAACGCTGCAAAGCTTTAAAACCTTAACAAATGTGGAATTCCCTGGTGGGAAAGGGAGGCAGGAGGTGGCCGATCTGTTAAAAAAGCATGGTTTGTAAATAGGCAGCACGAGAAATGTGCTCATTTCTACTGCTCATAACCCTGCTTTAGGGATGCTCCTTCTATTTTAAGCTGGTGCCAGGGTTTAATGAGTTGAATGAGGTTTTTAACATGCCAACAGATCAACAAACACTTCTTCCCCTGAGAGCTGAGTTGGCAGGCGGCCTGGAAAGTGCCAGGATTTCAAGGGTTAAGGCCCTGCGGAAGAATGTCATTTCCACAAGCTGTTTCCCCCACCCCCTCAAAGATGATAAATTATTGCTCGATGCAAAAATAAAATGGCTATCACCCAGCAGCGTTGGGCCAGAGAGCTGCCAGCGTGGTAGCCCAGGGAGGATGGATGTGTTGAAGGTGCTGCTTCTCCTGCTTCAGCAGGGGAGTTGGACTAGATGATCTTTATGGTCCCTTCCAATTCTAAAAAATTCAGTGAAATTCTCATTTTTCAAGTCTTCATTCATGTTCTTGAGGTCAGATGTGATGGGGTTGCTGGTGCTGCCTCATCCTCCCGGCTTCCCAACGAACCCCAAGGAAAGGGAGTCTTGCTTTATTGGGATATTGGGATGGAGAAAAATGCCCAAATGCCATTCTGCGGCTGCAGTGACACCTCTTCTTGGGCTGAAGGATAAGGGATGGGCAGGAGGTGAAGTTTCCTACAACTCAGAAATCAGGGAGCAAGCTGAGCCACAGGATTTTACAAGAAACAGAGGAGACCCAAGCACAGAGCCCTGAACTGGGAAGCAGGGGTGGGAGCTGCTGGTCTTGACTCTGCCATGGGAAAGTCACCATGGTCTCACTCCACTTCCCTTTCCCCATCCTTAAAACAATATAATACAAAATCACTATATGAGAATACTATAAAGGGTCTTCATATATCCAATAGATATTTGCTTTGTCTTAATATACATTTTTCACTCCTTCCTAACTTCTGCGTGTGTTAGTCATGAGGAGAAACAGCTTTTCCCTCTTTAAACTAAGCTTGGTAATTCGTTTATAGAAAAAAAAAAAAACAACAAACCAAACCTCTTGTAAAAGAGGAGGGATGGATGCTGAAATGAAATTAAAATTTTAATTTAGTTTAGAAGTGACCCAAGAGTCTAATAGCTTTGGCTGGTACTTGATCAAGTCCCAAAATAAATGCTGTTTCTCCCACACATGTTTTCACAATAAGACGGGAATAATAAGAGCAAACAATAAGACTGAAGTCAAGCTGTTAAGTCATTAAGGATTTTACCAAATGGCTCTGATTCCCCTCTATTTATTAACAGCTCTCAGCAGGCCATGGATCTTGATTATCTTGGTATAAATCTCCAGTGATTTCCTTAATATTGGCCAAGTTACCTGCCACGGAGAGCGCTATCATTGAATTTAGTTCAGCTGCAAGCTCCCGAGTGGTCATTAAAGCCTTCTAATGGCATCCAGGGGGAGGAGAGGAACTATTTAGGCCCTTATTAGAGGAAGCCGGAGAGAAGAAAAATATGGCTCCAACATCAGGGAAACTTGCTGACAGAGAGAGATGTATTGGGCTGTGAAGTAGTTTCCTATGGGAAGTGGTGGAAGTTCTGTTAAAATTAGCCCGGACAAAGCACCCCAGAGCTCCCTCTCTGCTGTCACCCCCCCTCCCATCGTCGACCTTGTGTACCTGTTTCTCCAGAACATGATTTTTTTTGCCCACAGAATCACCTCATCTGCCTTTTTTCAGCAGGGCTCGGCTTCCAGGTCTCTTTGGCAACCCAGAGCCTGCATCTCTCTCTTGTTAAACCAGCATCAGGCTGATTTAACTTGCACTTAAGCTTGGTGAGGGCATGGAGATTGTATTTCTGACCCCACTAGTGCTTTTTAACAGCAGGTTGGAGGGGAGACAAACCAAATAAGGACAGGCAACTGCTGGAGAGGGGACAGCAGAGGGCTACAAAGGTGATGAAGGGACTGGAGCATCTCTCTGATGAGGAGAGGCTGAGGGACTTGGGTCTTTTTAGTCTGGAGAAGAGAAGGCTGAGGGGGGATCTGATCAAGGCCTATAAATACTCCAAGGGTGGATGTCAGGAGGATGGGGCCAGTCTTTTTTCAGCGGTGCTCAGGGACAGGACAAGAAGAAATGGGCACAAACTTGAATATAAGAAGTTTTACCTAAAGATGAGGAGGAACTTCTTTCCTGTGAAGGTGGCAGAGCCTGGCAGAGGCTGCCCAGGGAGATGGTGGAGTCTCCTTCTCTGGAGACATTCAAACTCTACCTGGACATATTCCTGTGCGACCTGCTCTGGGTAGACCTGCTTTGGCAGGGGGTTGGACTAGATGATCTCCAGAGGTCCTTTCCAACCCCATGTGATTCTATGAATAACAAACTCTCCTTGCTCTCAGTCTGTTGGAGCTACTGTCTAGAGATGATAATTGCCCTTTTCCAGGCCAGGGCTGGGAAGAGGGTTGCTCTATTCTGGTGATCCTTTACTGCATGAAGCCTTGTCAGGATGGGTTCAGTCCTTCTCCCCATGATCCAAGCACATGCTGCTTTGGGCATCAATGTGTGGTGCTTTGCTGGAAGGTTCAGCTGGCAACGGCATCAGGAGGAAGATGCAAACGACCTTCAGCGAGGCGTGAAAGCAGCTCTCTAGAACTGTTGCTGCTTCAGCCTCTTGATCAAAGGAAAATTGAAAAAAAAAAACCAACCCAACCCAAACCCAACTGCAGCAATGAGCTCCACGCACCTTCTTTGTTTCACCCAGCTGCGAGGAGATCGGAGCAAACTTGTTTTAAGGCTGGGTGAGGGCAGGCTGGGAGGGGGTGCACAGATGCTGAGGTTAGTTAAGGCTTCTCAGCCACAGCAATATCTGTGTTTTTGGGTGGCTCAACGGGCAAGGAGAAATAGCCACCGCGTGGGTAGTTTCCAGTTTTGTGAATTAAAAAAAGAAGTTTTTTTAAAAAAAATAATACTGGTGTTAGAGCAAAAGTTAGTAATAGCAAGCAGGAAATGATGAGAATAATTGAATGCGTGCACACACACATGTGCAGGTGTTTCACATTTGGCCATTTGTCACAGAGCGCGGTGGGGGACGCTCTCTGGAGCCCCTCTGCTGAAGCAGAGTGAGGTGCAGCTGGAGCAGGCTCTGGCCACTGCCTGGATGTTTGGTAGCCACTGGAGCAGGGAAGGGGTGGAGGGGTAGCTGGGAGCAGAGCCCGGTTCCTCCAGGAGCTATTTGCTGGTGGAAGTGAAGAGCGGAGGCTGGAGGTAGTGTGGGTGCACTGGCTGTGTCCAGAAGACAGAATCACCACAGAAGCACAGATGGTTTGGGTTGGAAGAGACCTTTAAAAGGCCATCAAGTCCCCTCCAATGAGCAGGGACATCTTCAACTAGACCAGGTTGCTCAGAGCCCTGTCCAAGCTCACCTGGAAAGTTTCCAGGGATGAGGCATCCACCACCTCTCTGGACAACCTAGGACAACAAAAACCTCCTTTTTTTAATAGAAACACAGAGTTGTAGAATGGTTGGGGTTGGAAGGGACCTTAAAGACCATCCAGTCCCACCACCCTGCCCTGGGCAGGGACACCTCCCACCACACCAGGTTGCTCTAAGCCCCCTGCAACCTGGCCTTCAACCCCTCCAGGGATGGGGCAGCCACAGCTTCTTGGGGCAACCTGTTCCAGTGTCTCACCACCCTCACACCAAAGAAGTTCTTCCCCACATCTCAGCTCCATATCCCCTCTTTCAGTGTCAAACCCTTCCCTCTGGTCCTAGAGCTCCACTCCCTGATCCAGAGTCCCTCCCCAGCTTTCCTGGAGTCCCTTGAGGGACTGGAAGGAGCTGTGAGGTCTCCCCGGAGCCTTCTTTTCTCCAGGTTGAACAAGACATCTTGGACAAGTGTTACCATCGGTAGCAGAGGGGGCAGAAACCCAAAGGGAGGTATTTCAGGGGAACTGCTGTGTCCTCAGAGAGGTTAAAGCAGCAGCAGCTCTTCCATCTCGCAGGCTGTGGCCATGTATCACGATGAAAATAGCCATTCCCTTTGGCTCCGAGTCACATCCTGCCGGAGCGAGGCCTTCCCAGCCCGGACTACTCTTCCCTCCCAGCACTTCTAAGTCATATCCCCCAAAACACAGAAATGGCCCTGCATTTTCCACAGGGGAAAAACATCCCCGTATTTGAAACCAGAGCCAGGTGCCAGCTCCTCCACCTACACAAACGGGCTGATGGATGATTAAAAATCACACCTCGTGGACAGCACTGGCAGGAGGACTTGCTCACAGGAGTATATCCCATGCAAGGAATGACATGTGAGACCATGACCCGCTCCCGTGGGCTGGGCTGAGCGACTAATTACTCAGTAATTAGTCCCAGCAATGCAAGGCAGAGCTTCAGCAAGGGGAACAATGCTGGAAAGCTGGAGGTGTCCCCTGAAAACAGCAAAGTTCTTTGTGAAACAGATTGGTTTTGACAAAACTTTTACAGGAAAGGTGTTGATCTCAACAAACTGGCTTTTTTTTTTTTTTTTTTGCTCTTTTTCTTCTCAAAAGAAAAAAAAAAATTGGCAACGATTTCCCACCGATTCTACAGCAAAGGAAATATGATCTCATCTTCCCTCCGAGTAGCCCCATCAGCTTCCAGGTGATAATTCATTCACCATTGTCAGGCTCTCATCAGTTTACGCTGATGGAGCTGTGCATTCCCATTGTTGATCCAACACATCTAATCACAATATCTGCTATTCATACGGAGGTATTTTCCTCATAACTTCTCCAGCTTAAACTCATTAAGCTGATAGCCTGGTCCTGGCTGTATATAACAGTGACAAAGCATGGATTTAGCCAATATTATGAATTTTCACGCCTCCGTAATGTTCATCTCCATTTCTGCAGGCCTCTCTGAGATGATGAGTTACTATATGGACACAACCATCGGCAACGCAGCCCCTTATCCTTTGCCTCGCCCTGGAGTGATGGTAAGAAGGGAATTTGGGTTATTTTTCCATCCCTTGCAGTTTTTCTCTCTGGCTGCTGTGACTTTGCCAGTCCATTCGCTGCCAGGGCTTGGTGTTGGCTGCTAAATGGTTCCAAGGTTTTGTGTCCAAATGCCAAGTGTTTACGTGGCACTTACCTGAGCCTCTGGAGTTTGCAAACCCTCCACAGGGAATGGGGTTGCTGGTGGGATTTCCTGCACTTGTGCTGGGAAGAGGACTGGGAGTAGGATCGACTGGGAGGGGTGGCTGACACACCAGAAGGCTGTGCCACCATCCAGCAAGAGACCTAGACAGGCTGGAGAGTCAGGCAGAGAGAAACCTGATGAAATTCTACAAGGGCAAGTGTAGGGTCCTGCACCTGTGGAGGAATAACCCCCTGCACCAGTAGAGGTTGGGGCTGACCTGCTGGAGAGGATGGGATCAGTCTTTTTTCAATGGTGCCCAGGAACAGGACAAGAAGAAATGGGCACAAACTTGAATATAAGAAGTTCCACCTNNAGAGCCCTGGCAGAGGCTGCCCAGGGAGGTGGTGGAGTCTCCTTCTCTGGAGACATTCAAATCCTACCTGGACACATTCCTGTGGGACCTGCTCTGGGTGGACCTTCTCTGGCAGGGGGTTGGACTAGATGATCTCCAGAGGTTCCGTCCAACCCCATATCAACCTGTGATTCTGTGATTTTTTGGGCAACCATTGTCCTGGTGCCTCTGCTCCTTGCACTGACCTTCACCTGCTGAGGACAGAGGCAGCAGGACCAGCACAAAGGGGATCAGTCTCTGCGAAAGGGTTGGTTGATGTGGATGGTGGTTTTTGGGGACAATTTTGGTGCTCCCTCTCCTGGGCCAGCTCCTCTCTATGCAATTGATGGGTGCTTATGGATAATACATGTTAGAGTGGGATCCTGGGCATCCCTGTGCCAACTGCCAGCATCTATGGGATGAGTTTGACCGTGCTTTGACCTCTATTTAGGGAAATCAGACCTTTATTTAGAGAAATCACATTAATATACATTTGTCCACAGAAATACTGGCCAGTATTTCTGGTCAGATGGAAGCTGTAACTCTGAGCCAAGACACTGGCCTGCACAGAAACCTTGCTAGAAAGCAAAATTTTCACGAAATGAGGAAGAAAAGACCACTCTGACACATGAAATATTTCTAATGCAGCTCGATTTTTTTTCTTTAAGGGGTTCTGAGTATGCACTTAGCTTTAAAATATTGATTGGAAATGAAGCAAAACTATTTCCCTGCAGGGAAATAATAGTAACAACAACAACAACAATGATCATGATGATGATGATGATGTCTGAAAACATACATATATATTCATTTATATGTATATGTTGTTATATACGAGACATATACAAGATATACACACATATGTATGATGTGTATGATATACAAGAGATACACACATATATATACCATATATATTATATGGCATATATATATATGCATATGTGTATATGGTAAATACGTACATAAGGTATAAACATATATAAACACACATATTTATACGGGGCATATATGTAAAACAGGTATGTGTAAAATAAAATGAAAGTTATATCCAGAGATTAATTTCATATACTTCTGTGTGCTTGTATAAATAATACATATATTTTCTTTATAAAGTTCAAATGTAACTCTATATACAATAAAAACAAACATATGTAGTATATAATGACAGTTATAACTGAGGATTACATACATGTGGTTATATACATGCATATGTCACACATATCAATGCATGTATATATTTATAATGTATGACATGTAAGCATATAATAATACAGTGTATTGTGCAATATATATGTAATGATACAGAATTTTATATAAATATACACGTATGTATATACTTCATGTGTGCATACCACCTGTGTATGTACACTATGTATGAATGTACATGTCCATGGACATATAAACATAAATAACACAAATATAAACACCAATAAGGTAAATAGAAATGTAAACATGAATGTAACCACAAATAGTGTTGCTATAAATAGGAATAGGAACACAAATAGGACACTGTGCCCCACTTCCCGCCAGCATGGGCCAAGGCTGCCCCCTGGCCTGGGCCAGAGTCCCCCACGTTCTCACAGGCCCCCATATTTTTGGGGGCTGTGGAGCCTGATGAAAAATAAAGGCTGAAACATTCCCTCCTCTCATGGAGGGTGTCCTCCCCACAGCCAGCCCCGAGGAGAGCGCCCTCCCCGCCACCATCTTGCTGAGCGCAGCCTCGCTGCTGGCCTCCATCATTTTTCCCCCAAGTTTGTTTAAAAAGGGATCTTTTTGGCCTCAAGGTAATGCCCCTCAGATGGGTGAGTTCGGATGACATGGTTTCTCCTGAGCAAACCCTGCTGTCTCGGGGCTTTGGGCCTGAATTTGGGGAGGGGGGTCACAGCGCTCTGCCACCTTGCACAGGGTGGCCATTTCGCTCCCCTGACGCTTTTCCTTTTCTTCCTCCCAGAAGCAAAGTGTCGCCGGCCCCTGCGAGGATCCCTGGGTGACCTGTGGCTTTCAGGCCACCTGCTGCCAGCCCAGGACCTGCTGCCCACTCTGGGATGAGCCCGCCACACAAGAGGTGCCCACTGGCCTGGAGCACTACAGCACGGGTAGGACACCATTTTGGGGGTGACTTTGCCAAGCGGGATGGCACCTTTCCCTGCCCTGTGCCTTAAAACCCCACAATAGAGTCATCTTTTTTGTTGTCCAGTGTGTGGCCCTTGTCTCCTTCCTCCTGCATTTGCTTTCTGCCCCAGATCTGACTTAATTTATTGGGGTCTTTTGCCCTTATTGCAGCCAAAGGGCACCTACCACAGCATCACCAGGTTGATTCCTCCCTCAAGAGTCTTCCTCAATGGAGATGGGGCCAGAAAGCAGATAAAAACCTTAAAGCTGCTTTGTTTAACCATTGTCCTCCTGTCTGAGTGATGCTGAAGGATGGGAGCTTCCTTCCTTCTTCTCGGCCATGGCATGGGTGCCTGGCTGGGAGTACCTCTCTCCTCTTTTTTGGGTCGTGATTTTGATGTCCAGGACATAAAAAAAGAATAATAATCAAATGCAAGTTCCTCCCTTGCATTTAGGGAGGCATTAGCCATGGTTACTGCTCCCTGGAGGGTTGACACACATGGGGGTTTCCAGGAGGATACCATGGACAAGGTGGACCTGCCAACCTTCTGGTTGCTTCTTCAGCATTTCTCATGGCATTTGCAGGACTGATGTCCTTGTTGGTGGTTTTGGTAAGGAGATGTGGCCTTCATGGAGGCTCGCAAGGAGCTGGAGAGGTCTGAGTCTTGATGCTCATCACCTTCCTGCTTGGGAGGGCTGTGGCATGGTCTTCAGGTAACCACAGCTGGAGATGTGTGGGCACACTGTTGTCAGGGCTGTGCGATTGCAATTCACAGCTAAAGCAGTTCACTGACTTGGACTAGATGATCAAATTCTCTAATGCATTCACAATTTGAAAGTCGTTACAAAATCGCCGGTGACTAATTCTTGCATTGCACGTTGTTCAACCCGTGAATGCTCCATCTGAGCTTGCAGTTTGGGCTGTGTCTTGTATAACCGACGGGCAGGGCAGATGTCAGGCAGCAAGTCGGTCCTCCTGCCTGTGGGATGGGTGATGAGACACCAAAAAAGCCTGGCTGAGATGCAGCAGGAGAGGGCTCAGGTACACCATGACGCGGGCCAACCACAGGAACTCAAGCAAGAGCTCGAGTTGCACGAATGTGACCTTTGCAAAGGGCCAATATGAAGTTTATGTTTCACTTAAGTCCCACATAAGCCTATCATGAAGCACTTAAATCCCACGTAAGCTTTTGCATGGCATGTGCTGGTCTTCTGTGACTTGTTCCCGGCTCGTTAGTTATGCACATTGGCCTCTTGGGAGGGGAAAAGTCCTGATGTTTAGAGACTTTTTTGCAGCTGAAGAGTTCAGCAGAACCAGCGACTGCTGCGGTCAAATGTACAGTTCCAAATCTCTCCTTGGCAAATATTCAGGCATTTTGATATTTTTTTTTTTTTCCTTTTTCTCCTTTGGTGAGCACTCGTGTGTGAGCAGGAGATGGACGCAGAGCGCTGCGCTTGTGGCTGGAGTGAAACTTCTGCTGCATGTTCCCAGCCCTTCTTATTTCAGCTATTTGCTCAACTCCTGTGGGTGACCTCTCTCAGCATGATGTCAACTCTGCTCTGATGAAATCTGCCCTTGCAGCATTTGGATTTACTCAAACATTTTGCAAATCTGTGCCTGGAAAGTTTTCTTTGTGTTTTTTTTTCTCCCTACCCTCTCCCCTTTTCTGTGAAAGTGATCTCTCCAGGGACCAACATATCTGCAACTCAGATCTTCATTACCCCATGCTGGGTCTGTGAAATTTCTCATTGCAGAGACTGGAGCGTGGTTCAAACCTCAGCAAAGCCAGTAAAAAAAAAAAAACAAAACACAAAAAAACCCCTCCAAACTGTCGTTGTCTTCAACAGGTTTTGATCAAACTTTCAGTACTTTGGGACAGGCAGGACAGGCCTCTGATTCTCTTGCAATAACTAAGAATTACTTTTCAGTTCTTCCTGTTACAGTGCAAAGTACTCTTTCTCTGATTATTTTTTTTTTTTTTAATACTGGTGTTTCTTCAGTCTAGAGCAGTTGCTAAATTTAAATGAGAGGAAATTCTCATTTGTATATACCGCCAGGAACAGTCTTTCATTTCTCCTTTGTGTTTCGGGTGCACTTTAAAGCCATTTGTCATGTGTACTGGAGGCTATTTTGGTTTTCATGGTCTTGATGTTGGTGAAAGAAACAAGTCAACAAGGAAAATGCAAGTGTGAATATATCCTCTTGCAATAGAAACCCACAGCATTTCTGTAAGTTTTAGAGCTGCTTGCGTTTAGAGAAGATGTTTTGCCTTTGAAACTGGGATGTGTTTATTTACATTGTGCTTGACGTCTGATTAGATTATTCAGTGATACGGATAAAGGAAGGCCTGATGTGGATTTAGTTTGTTGATTGAGACAAGAAGGTGATGGTTTTTTGGTTTTTCTTTAAAAAAGCAAAAATCTGGAAATGGTGTAGAGTCAGTTTTATTTATTAGCTTGCTACCACGATCTCCGGTGCATATGTGGGGACTATCACTGCCCAGAGAATTGACCTAAATTGACCAGGAGCTGCTGCCTGCTCATGAAAACTACCCCTGTCCCTTGGACGGGTGGGAAGAGGAGCGTAGAGGCCATTGAACCTCAGCTGAACCATCTGGCAGCCAAAATTACGGGTGCCATGTCTCTGCAAGCTTTGCTAAAAGGATGCTGAAAGCCACGCTGAGCGCCGTGTGTTTAATTCCTAAGGTAATAATACACTTTTTGGCCGAGACACTCCAAAACTGGAGTGGAGGGAAAGATTTGATAGCAGTATTACAATTTCAGCACGGACACGGTCCCGGCGGCGCTGCCTTTCGGAGCCAAGGCCACTTTGACAACCCCTTCCACTCTGAGTGGGTTTGTTTTCTTTAGTGATAGGGGAGATAAAGCTGTTGTTAATGGCAAGCGAGGGATGAAACGCCTCTGGCTGAAGAAGTTTCTACAACTGTTGTGCTGAATTGGCACCGTTGGACAGAAGGTGCTCCCAGCACTTTGGAGTGTCTTTGGGATTTTGCAAGGCAAGAAATGAAACAAAAGCCTTTTCTAGAGGAGAAATTAAGAGCTGCAGGACTGACTCAGCTTCTGAAAGCAATCCTGCTGATTTTGGTCAGGTTTCTTGCACCGAGACACTGTCACAAGTAAAAAGCATCACCTCGGGATCATCCCAAAACGGGGTTCAGGCAGTGCTGTGGGAGGGCAGGGCTCAGAGACCAGCCTTACCCAGTCTGTGGCTGGTGCTTTCTGGCCACATGGGCTTGGTGCCACCTCTCAGCCCAGAATATTTTGGCTTTATTAGCTTTGGGGGTGGCGCATCCCTAACGCAGCCAACCTGCATCCGACCCCCTGGTCCTTCACGGACATCGGGTCCCCGCAGCTTCTCCATCCTCGCAGCTGGAGAAACACATTGCAACGTGCCACATTGCCCCACGTCCACAAAACCAGCATAACCCCCACCCTGCTAACTCTGGAATCTTCCTCCTAGCCCAGCTCTCAGCTCAGCCTGGGCTGCAGGCAGGGGTCCCACGGGAGCCTCCTGCCTCCGTGGCGAACTCTCCCAGCTTTTTCCCCACGTTGCCCCCCTCCTTCACCACGAGACCTGCTCTTTCCGTGGTGGAGATCCCCCTGGAGGAAAGCTCTTTCTGTGAGCGATTTCTGGGCCGTCTTCCAGGCCCACGCTCGGAGGAAGGGGGCTTGGGGAAGAAGGGGGGGGGGGGGCGAGGGGGGGGGAAGGTGAAAGCTGACCAGGCTCAGCCCGATGGCTTCTCCAGCTGCAGCACATTTTCCAAGCGAAGCTTTAAAAAAAAAAAAAAAAAAAAAAGGCAAGGCTTTTTTTTTTTTTTTTTCATGTCCTTTTATCCTATTTTTAACTGCGGCCTCCTTCCTTTTCTCAGCCTCCTCCAACACTTCCCCCCCCCCTCCCCTGTGCTGCTGCTGCTGCTGCCTCCCCCGCACGCTCTCCGAGAGATGAATGGGCGTCTTTTCACAGGCAAGAACTACCAGGACTTCTCCCCAGGTTCTCCTGGACCAGACCATCCATCCTCTCCCTCCTTAAGAGATGAGGATGTGGAGGAAAGCGAAGGGAAACGCAACAGGGGGTGGATAAAAAGGGGTGACCCCCCTCCGCCCCCCCAAAACACCCCGGGGAGGGACAAGGGAGAGCCGGGGCGATGGATGCTGATTCATTTCAAGGCTCAACAAAAGCCCGTGCGCAGAATCCTGCCTCTGCCCAACCTGCTGCTGCTTTTTCCCCTGCTCCCCAGCCCTCCCTGGCCGTTGGCTCGGGCCCGGGGGGATGAAAGAGCCCTTTCTGCTGGGCTCTCTTGTCATCCTCCAGCCGGCCACGCCACGCAGCCTCTTGCAAGCCTTGGGGTCTGGCACTGGTTTTATTGCCCAGTTGGAATGGGTTTTTCTTCAACCCTTTTTCTTCCTGGCAGTCTTTGGGTGTTTCACCAGCTCCAGTTAAAGACATGCCGCACCTACTCCTGGAATACTTGGAGTACTTGGGTACTCCAGGGGTTTTTTTTTAATTTCTCCATTTGTTTTTCTCCATTAAGAGCACTTACCATGATCTGTCAGCGGAGAGAAAAGATCTCTCTGTGTCTTGTGAATGACCTGCAGAGCTGTGGGCTGCCAGGGGCGTCCGAGTCTCTCCTGGCCCTTTCCTGAGGGTCCAGTGAAGGATGCTGAGCAGTTACTGGTTTGCTCTTCACTGGGAACTGGACCTGGTTTGCGTGGAACCTTGTTGTTTCACAGGGGAGGAAAACACCTACGATACCTCGTGATGCTCCTGCTTCCCCTGCTGCAAGTCAGCACTTGGAGGGGTTTATTTGCACCGAAATGATAGAATGACAAAAATCCAGGCTTTCACTTTTCCATTTGTTTTCTGCCTGACTCTGGAAAAATCCCTGTCTCGTCTCTCAAAGGCAAAACCCAAGGGAGCTCCCTGGGTGTTGGGTCATCACCAGAGAATGAGCGCTGAGCTCTGGTCCCAGTTGAGCCGCAGACTGGTGTCAGCTGGGGATCAGCTGCCTCACTGGGAGGAATCGTGGTGTTGGTCCCCCGGAGGGAGCTGGGTGAAAATGGGAAGGCTGTTGCTTGGTTTTGGGGTGCTACCTGTGGATTTGCCTCCATTATAGCGGGGGGACAGGAGCTCAGCAGAAGGGAAAGCACAAATTAGGTGCTACACCAGGACCATTGCGAAAAGGAGCAGCCCCACTGGCAGCTTTGGGATGCCATGGGGAAAGGAATAACTTGATGTAGGGTCAAGGAGGAAAGGACATAAGCAACAAGTTGTCCAGGGCTTCTGTGGTGATTTAAGGGTGACTGCAGAAGATGTCTCATTTTGGGTTGGTCTTGGAGAAGGATTGATCCCCCTCTAGGGATGGAGTGAGGTGGATGTACCTGCTTCTGTATCCAGAGAGGGTGGCTACCCTGAGCCACCAAACACTCACTTCAGACACACCATACAAAGCACAGCTGTTTGTTTGGGGTTTTTTTTTGAGCTTTCCCAACCTCCTTTTCCTACAGCACCATGCTGGGACCCACAACCTCTTGCCTTGGGGGGCATCAGGCAGCTGAGCCCCCTCTCTAGAGGGTTTGGGTTGGACATGACCAACCTTTCTTGTAGCAGCATCTCGGTGGGCTTTGCCTCACTGACAGGGAGAGCAGAGAGAGGGAACTACTATTCCCTCTGGAATATTTTCCCTCTGGATGGAGAGGGCTGGCTGGGTGATGCCAGGAGATCTATATGCAGAGCAGGCAGAGGGGGGACGTGGGGAGCACGGGGGGGGGCTGGGACCCTGAAAACAGCCTGTTTCTTTCAGCTCCTGGCAGCATGAAGCACCTCTCTCTCCCTCCAGATGTTCGCTGTGTTTATAGCTGCTGAAGCAAGAGACTGAGCTCTCTCATTAATACGTTTCTCTCTCCCTTTCTCTCTCTCTCTCACATTGAAGCCAGAAGTCTCAGCTCAGAGGTTGCAGCTGGAAAGGAGCTGGGGGTGAGGGGTGGGAGAGAGAGAAGGGAGGTGTATGCAAACCTCCCATCCCATTCAACTCCCCCTCTCCACTTTCCTCCCCCCGAATCCTCCCAAAATACACATGCCCCGAAAAAAGAAAAACACTAGCAGATTTTTTATTTCAGAAAGTAAACACTTAGGCCATGGGGGTCTGGAGGTTATGGGAAAAGAGGAAACCATTGGGCTAATCAGGCCGGGACACACTTCCCCTGCTGAAATAAACCAGAAATCATTGCATTACAGGGCGCCGCCGTGGTTAACCCTGGTGCTGCCAACACAGCTGAGTGCTGGGGAGCTGCTGAGAGCCCGGAGCCTGCCCACGCTTTTTCCCTGGCTCCCTGGTTCCTAGCCAGGGCTAAGCACCGGTGAGGAAGGGGAGCCAACACTCTGCAGCAGCCCTTTGGCATGCCTGCCCGTTGGGAACGAGCCGTTGGGAATTTTTTAGTAGGAAATGAAAGCTTTTGCTTTTTTTTTTTTTTTTTCCTATGGTTTATGAGCCATCCTATAGAATTTCATAGTTATTCTTGCCTGAGAACTCTGCCTGACGGTTGCAAACCTCTACATAGAGGAAATCTTTCTCTGCTTGAATCAGCGAGATTTGGGGGTAATTTCTGCAGAGCTTTGAACGGTTCTCAGAAAGCTCTTTTTTTCATCTTCGCTGGATTTGCATTAGGTGTATAAATGATTAGAATACTGATTATTTGGTTGCACACCCTTCAGAGAGGGATCCTTCCCTCTCTCTTTTACTCCTGTGTTTGTAGAGTACCCAACATATGGGACCTGCCTGTAAAATGGGGGACCCTTGATGCTTCTGCAGGACAAAGAATAGCTATAGCCCAGGTGTAACTGAGCTAATGGGCCCTTTGTACCAACTTTACAAAGAGATCTCAATTTACCCTCTCTAAGTCTGGCCTTGGACTTCCCCTGGCTCCTTTCACAGTCTGAGTTGCAGACTATAAATGGACACTCACTACCAGGTCTCACACGTTTTGAGACGGCTGCAGCTATCTGTGTTTCAGAGAGCACAAATGTTTATCACCGTAGATGAATATTAGAGATTGTCTGTTGCTGTGAGCCTGGGTCTGTTTGGTCAGAGCTCCTCGCCGCCCTTGCTGACTCCTCATCTCCCAGGCTGAGATTTTCAGAGAAGCCCGGGTGGGTTTTGCACCCCATTGCTTTGAAAACCCCAAATCTTCACAGGATGCCTGTGCTGAGGCGGTCTGTGGTGGACTTCACACCTTCCTGCAAGCCTTCCCTCTGCCAGCAATTACTGAGAGGGATGAGGGCTGAAAGGAAAAGCCAGCATGGAGCACTTTGTACCCAAGGGAAAGTGAACTTTCCATTGACGCCCCTGAAGAAGGCTTTACCTCATCTGTTACAGTGCAAGCTCTGGTGGTGAAAGGGGCCATCACCGGTTCCTTGAGCCATCAGCCCGGCTCTTGCGACATCCCCACCAGAAGGCAGATCCCCAGATAGCACACAACAGGGGGGCTGCAGACCTGCCGTGTCCCACCCCGTTATCTCAAGAATGCATTTGAGCAGGAGCTGTTTCTGCAGCCACCGGAGGTCGAGGCTTCAGATGGAAATCAAGCTCTATGGAGGTAGTCCCACGGGGCAAATTTCAGAATTTTTGGAGTTGGTGTTCAGTTCAGATAAGCCCTTGAGAGCTCAGATACTTTATCTGCACCTTATCTGAGCTATTTGCATCACTTCAGTCTGAGAAACCAGGCTGTCAGACGTTTTGACAGGGGGGAGAGCTGCATTAGGATGGTCTGTCTTGTTTTTTCCTTGTAGTTTCTAACACACAGACATCTCCAGGAGGATCGGACTCTCCTCTGCCCCATGCAGCTCAAGGAGCTTATGCACAGGTTGGACAGATGAAGAGCAAGAAGGAGAAATACCATTCCTAGAGCCACACAAGAGTGAGGACAGGATTAGGACCAATATTCCTTGAAAACCCTGTAAGGGATTGTGTCTCTCTACTCTCTTTCTGAAATGGAATAGAAATTAGCTCAAGCTGCCCCTCTTGTTAATTGTGGATGGAAATGATTCCTCCTTTTCAGACCAGACCCAGGTCTAAGCTTTCTCAAATGAGATGTGCTTTCTGCGCTCTTTGGTGAAATTTCTCACCTTGTCTGGAGCTCCTGGGGGGAGATATGGGATCTGTGGGTCTCCTGGTATCCCTCCTCTTCACCCCTGCTTTGCAGGAATCAATTGTTTGACAGAAAGGACCCTGCAACACAGGGGTCCTTTAGGGATGAAACATTCTCTTCCCAAACCATGTAGGAGGGTTCATTCACCTGAGCTCTTAGTCCTGGTGGCTGTTCCCCAGAAACCGTGGTCTTGAAGAAGAGTTCTCAGGGACAGTAATAGCAGATTTAGGAGATCTGGCTGACCCTAGGGGGTCTTACGACTGGAATTTGGAAGCCCTTGGCTACAGAAAGTCTTTAGACATCTAAACCCTACTGACTTCCACTGGAGTGAGATGCCTAAATCATTCAAATGGCTGCCTGTGAGCCACTGCGTAGCAGTTTCTCACGTTGGAGATGCAGATGATTAATTCATTGCACATTTTATTGCAATGCTTAATTCATTGAGGTCAGGCGAGTGGCTGGAAGTCCCTGGAGAACGGTGTTGTACAAGTGCTTGATATTGTGAAGGAAAAAAAAAAAAAAAGAGAAAAAAATAGACATCTTAAACAACACGGGGCTGCAAGCGCGGCTGAGCCCTTGAAGCTGCTGAACACGTGCTGGAGTTTACACAGCCCACCGGATGGACCTTCCCCTGTGGGGTTTTGTATCAATAGGCTTTGAAAAAGCTGCAGCGGGTCAATTGTTGGCCGTTTGACAATGGATGAAATAGAGTTTCTCTCCCTGCAGCTGGTTCCCGGGGAGGGAGTTTCTTCTCTGGCTCACGGGGCCGTGTGTGCACGTCGGGACCACGGTTCCTCTGCAGAAGAGCCATGGGAGAGAGTTGCAGCAGGCAGCTTGCTGGCCTCCAGATGACTCCAGTGAGGTGTGGGAAAAGCCTGGGATGGAAGGTGGAATTTGCATGCAGGCTTATTTTCAGCATCAGGTTTATGAAAGGAGACTCTCAGCCAGCACAAGCAGTGCAGGTCCATCCTTTGGGAGCTGCCTTTGGAGACTTCCCATCCCCTCTAAGAGGCAAGGGCTACTTTTTAGCTGTTTTTTTTTCTTCTTCCCCCATCTCTCCAAGGGCAGGTTGTGGATTCAGGGCCCAGGATCTAACCTTTAAACCCCCCAAAGCCGGCGGTGAGCCTTGGGGGGAAAAAACCAAGGTTGGCTTCAGCCCGCTCGGTGGGAACGCTGCCATTGATTTTAGCAACGGAGGGGGTGGGTGCACACACCCCAAAAAGCAATATAATAAAGTTCACGACAGGATTTCCCTTCCTGGAAAGGGAAACGAGGCTGCTGACATGGCATACGCTGCGTGAGCAGGGTGGTCAAAACACTTGCAGATATTCGTGCTTCTCGTAGCACAAATGGAATGGAGCAAAAAGAAACGGCTCCACCAAAGCAGAGGTGGGATTCCTAAGAAGGCCTGGCCCCAAACTGCTTCTCTCCAACTCATCAGCAACTATTTTTCAGGAGTCAGAAAGGCCTTCCCCCCCTGGTTGGTGTGATTCACTCTCCACATCCGAAGTTCAAGGGGGGCCAGAGGGCACTCGATTTGGCCAGGCTGATGTCAGCATTGAGGTAGAATAGGAAAAAAAGGAGGAGATGCCCCAAGGGATCCTGTTCATGGAAAATTTCTAATTTGGTCAGTTCCAGGCATCTCACAGAAGAGCCTGCACTTGGGAGATTTCAACCCAGTTTCGCAGGCTCAAGAGGCATGAATAATTATGGAAGGTAGTGATGGAAATAAAGCTGGCATCTCAGTCCTGCCCTGGACCAGCTCTTCGTCACACGGCAACCTTGGGGTATCTACATCTCCTGCAAAATGTCTCCAGAGATGATCAGGCCTTCTCTTCCCCTGCTTTGCATCTAGATACTGCCTAACCCCAGGAGATCAGATGCTTCCTTTGTCTGGCAGCTTTGGTTGTGTTTCTATCCAGGCAAACAGCTACTACAGGAAAGTAGTAGCAGTTTCCCTCGCTTTAGAGTAATCAAAATGACAGGATAACGAGGCAACACAGTAGCCTGCTTTGCCTTCCACTTGTGATGACTTCCAAGCTGGGTGTCAGCTCTGTCCCCTATTTAGATGAAATACGTCTTTTTTTGACTTTTCTTCTCGTTGCTGCCAAAAGTGACAGACTGTTCTGTGGAAATCATCAATATTTTGTCAAAACGAAATCCAAACATCTCCAAGCCAAAACTCAGCGTTTTCTGGTGCTGGCTCTGTTGATGCAAAAAACAAATCTCCGTGGGAAATGCCAGCATGGAAAAAAAGGGGAGAAATAGGTTGGGCTGTTCTGCAGAACACTTCTCCTGGCTCTCTCTGATTCAGATGGGTGTCTGGGGGCCTGTAAGGCAGAGGGTGGTTGAACCCAAGAGCTTAATCAGGACCATTCATGTGTTTATTTAGCCCAGATTGGTGTAAACAGACGTACTCTGTGACATGCTATGAAGACAAGCTGAGAGAGTTGGGGTTGTTCAGCCTGGAGAAGAGAAGGCTCCGGGGAGACATTTTAGCAACCTTCCCGTAAATAAAGGGGGCTACAGGAGAGACTCTTGATCAGGGATGGGAGCTATAGGATGAGGGGGAATGGTTTTAAACTGAAAGAGGGGAGACTGAGATGAGATGAGATCTCAGGAAGAAATTCTTTGCTGTGAGCCTGGCCCAGGTTGCCCCAAGAAGCTGTGGCTGCCC
>BJBW01001971.1:0-15092 GCA_004320125.1 Scolopax mira
TGCTGCATCTCCCTTTCTCCATCGTAGAACAGATACACAAAACAGTAGTAAACCTTTCAAAAAAAAAAAAAAAAATGAACTAACCGTACATTGATGTACTGGTTTTGGCTGAGAAAGACTTCATTTTCATCACAGTAGCTGTTATGGGGCTATGTTTTGGATTTGTTAGGAAAACAGTGCTGATAAGACACAGGAATGGTTTAGTTATTGCTGAGCAGTGCTCACACCCTGCTAGGATATTTCAGCAGGCAGGCTGGGAGTGCACAAGAAGCTGAGAAAGGATATAGCTGGGACAGCTGACCCCAACAAGCCAAAGGGACATCCCATATCATATGATGTGCTCAGCAAGAAAAGCTGGGGGAAGGAGGCAGGGAGATGACACGTGCAGTTATGGCCTTTTCCCAAGTATCTGTTATGCGTGATGGAGCTCTGCTCTCCTAGAAATGGCTGAACACCTGCCTGCCGATAGGAAGCAGCAAATTAATTCCATATTTTGTTCTGCTTGCAGATTTAGCTTTTGCTTTACCTATTGAACTGTCTTTATCTCAACGAGGAGTTTTTTTACTCCTACCATTCCAATTCCCTCCCCGTCCCGCAAAGGGGGAGTGACGAGGTGCATGTGGGGCTGAGCTGCCTACTGGGGTTAAACCACAACAACAGGCTTTTCCATGAATTTTTAAACTTAGATATAAGACTAGATCTCATGGATGCCATTAAAATAAATCCAAACCTAAGACTCAAGATCGTTAGGGATACTTGTCTCATCTATTTCCAATACACAATTTTTCATATGAGTATCTGCAGAACAAGAATTTTACATCAGTATTCCTTCAGAATACTACTGCAAATTATTTAACATTTCCTTGGATTATTTCTAAGAGCTCTATTTTTTTTTTTTAAGAAAAAATATCATATTTTCCGATGTCCTTTATGGTTTATTCCCTTCTTTAATTTCTCAATCAGTTGTGGAATGTTAAAAGCTGATTGTTGCCTCAAATTGGTCTACAACTCAAACCTTTATCACATACTCACTTTTCAGATTAGAACTGCCATACTTTTCCTCAAATTTAGCCTATGCACAAGACCATTCCCCCCATAAACACTCGTACAAATCTTCTCAATTGTTTTTTTTCAAATCTCTACAAAAACCTTGCTACAATCCCTATAGAGACAAAACAGAATGTAATTGTTGCCTATCAAGATGACTAATAAAGTTGTTTTTTTAAACTGTCTACTGCATTTATGAATTTTTTTTCTTGTCTTACATGGAATCATAGAATATCTCAGGTTGGAAGAGACCCATCAGGATCGTCGAGTCCAGCTCCCTGCAGGACTACCCAAAACTATACCATGTGATTAAAAGTGTTGTCCTGGTGCTTCTTGAACTGCCAGGCTTAGCGCCATGACCACTGCCCTACAAAGTCTGTTCCAGTGACCCTCTCAGTGAAGGATCTTTTCCTTACGTCCAATCTGAACGTTAGACCCAAGACTTCTTTTGGGTTTTGTTTGTTTGGATTTTTTTTTGGCCAGAAATGGTGGCATGGGAAGTTTGTCCTAACTTGCCTCCTTTCTCTTTTGGAATTCACAACTCACTACCTGCTCCCGTTGTGTCAAACCAGCTGTTTGTGGCTACACAGTAACTCGAATGACAAAACCAAGGAAGGTAAAAATTGCACTTCTGAATTCTTTTGGCTTCATTAAACATACAAAACATATCACAGAACCAGCTCTCTGATGATGACTTTCACTTTGATCTGCATGGAGCAAACCTTGCCATTAGTATTTCTAGCCATCAATAACACATAACATACTGCTAAAAAAGCAGTACATACGAAGTTTTCAAAATAGAGTGAAGGTAATTTTTATAACAGTTAAAAATGAAAATTAAAGAGTAAAGTTTTTTGAGTTTATCACACTACCTTCTTCCAAGATGGGTCTCAGCACAACAAATGGGATTTCCTGCAACGGTTCCATATGTTTGTGTCCAGCACTCATAATCTTTATCTGGGGCAAGCAGATGACAAGTGTGCCAGGCATACTGGCCTGCCCGTGGTACCAGCTTCGCACGGTCCCAGGAATGTCACCCGATACAATAGTACTTGGGGAAGGCAGGCTGTCATTCGGAAGGAATACACAACAAGATTGCACTTCAAGCTGAAAAAACAAAGCCAAAAAAGATTTCTCAGAAACAGATTATCATTTTTTCCTCCCCATTCAAGTTATTCATCCACCACATTTGACTGAAAATAGTCTAATTTTTAGTTGAATTCAGAAGAAAGATGACACAGAATGTTGGAAAATTATCTATTCTTATAAATTATGACTATGGGAGGGAAGAAAAAGTGTGATTTTGGTCTGTAAATTTGATCAGAAGGGTGTTGCCACATAAACTGAACATACATCTATCTACATTTCAACAGCTTTTTACAAGAAGTGTAATTGAGTCAGAAAATGTTTTCACAATAAAGCTGAGAAAGACCTCTTTTTGCAGTTCATTACCTTTTGTTAGCAATAGCTATGCCTCTAGAACTATGCAACATTTTACATGCCGTTATATTTTATAAAGAATTCTAGAAAGACCTATTTCAGAGAAAAAATAGTCTTTGCTTTGTCATCAACAGTAATGAGCATGTATTAAAAGGTTGATCATCAGATAAACTAGGAAAAACATAAACTTTAATGAAAAACTGACTTTAAAACAAATGGATAGGTGCATGCATACACCAAAAGAAAGAGAAATGAATGAAGTTCACAAAGTTTTTATAGCTTTTGTCTTGTTTTCATTGCAAATCAGAAGTAGTGTGTCATTTGAAATAGCACTTTTTAATCTTTTTTTCAAGTAACACTCTTACCCTGAAACATTTCTGACCATTCTGCCATCTCCTTATGAGCTTCTAGCGAGGCCAAACCAAGAACTGAACTCATCATGACTTGTTAACTCAGAAGTGGTGTAAGCTGCAGACTGTTAGTCTTCCTTGGCTCTTACAATATTCTGCACCTGGATATCAAATAGCCCTAACAGCCTCCACACTTGAACAAGTGTTAAGCAAGTACAAACTATGATTCAGTTCATTTCTTCACAACAATTTGGAAAAGCCCAATGAACTCAATGTTGGACACAAAATGTTATTTGTAGTTGTGACAGAAGAACTTTTGTTTGCTGCAAACTTATATAACAGTCTCATTTGACATCATTAAAGACATCACAGCTTAAAATCAAGGCTCATACTCCATGCCCTCCCCTGAAGGCTAGCAGTCCCCCAAGACCGTAACAGTGATTTGCATCTGAGCTGGAATTCCTCAGCACCATAAGTACTTTGCCAGCCTAGTGAGGAGAACACAGATATTCATCTTTATTTCAGCATTTTTGTGCCCTTTTGCTTAAACAAACTGACAAGAATTCACTGCAGAAAAATAAAAGTAGAATTTTGCAAAAATAAATACATTGTTACATGAAGTCTGTGTTTGTTTCTAGTTTTAGAACTGTTTGAGATGTAAAATGAAGTTAATTACATCTTTGATAAGTAGTTTATTGATCCAAGGTTGCAGAGTGTACTTTATTTATACTGGATGAAAAGCAACAGTGTATTGTTACAGATGTAATAGATTTGGATTTTTTTTTTAAACTGGTAAATTAGTCATTGTGTCAATTTGCAAAGATTCTTACAGTGACACATTAGATCATTTTCTGGTCTATTAGTAATAGGTTGCAGGTCAAGCCATTGTGGGATAATGATAAATAGATGACAAAAGAACTTAAGATCAGTATAACTTTTGTTTTACCAGTGCATTTGCTGAGTAAACTGTTTATAACAAATCAACCATTCTTCATGTATGTATCCATGATGATTAACATCAAATGCTGCCTGGATATACAAGCCATGTGGTAATAATAATCCAAAAATTCCACCAACTTGGAGAGATACGATACTACATCACGTTACCAGCAGCAGGATCTACAGGAGATGTTTTACCAAGTGTTCTTGAGAACAGCTATGAATACTCAGTAGAGTTTTTACACTTAATTTACACTTCTTTACAGCTTTGTAGCTGAAGACAGAACTGTAAGCAAGACAAAGCAACTTCAGATCACCTTTGTTTCATTTTACTTAGATTGAAGTGGAATCACAACAGTTTCACTCCTTCAAATTCCTGAGGGAAATTACTGTTTACATAAACATTACTTTGACACTCATTTTCAAACAATCGGGAGTCAGACCACAAATTTTGGTGGCATTTACACAACAACATTAGATCCTCTGGATGTAATATTACAGATTTGCTTACAGGAATGCTTGCTTACTTGTGTTTCATTTGCAGTTTTTATGAATAAATTAATTTTGCAAAACATTTTTGCAGGATTTCAAAGGCCAGCACAATGAAAACATAGCAAAATTCCACATTTTAGGGCAAATCATGCAATTATTATAATTACATAAGAAATTGCCAACTTGGATGCACAAGGGCTCAATAACTGCAAAACTGAATTGCACCTGTTGAATTTCTTGGAGGCAGATTCTGCTTAGACACAACTATCAACTTCAACAAAATCTGGGTATTTTTATCTGTCAGAATCTGGAGATCTGTCTAATAAGTTCCAGTTGAGGAATGGAAGAGCGCACCTAAAATGATGGCATTATATGTTGGACAAAAGTGAGAACGTGTGCTACAGATTGCTTCACCAATCGGAAAGTGCTTTAAAATATATGTAATCCAAATATCTTAAAATTAAACTACATCAATAGCATATATTAAAGCTATCATATAAATCTTTTTACACTTTTTAAATAACTGTTAAACTGTGTGTCTAAAATTGTGAATTTAATGTAAAATGTGACTGATTTATGTAACTGAATATAAATCTGCGGCAGTAAATCTTGCATTAATGTAAGGATCTGACAATCCAAGGGAAAGAAAATGAAGTAATCTGCCAGTAAGAAGTCCTCAAGCTGGGGGTCAGATCCTGTTCATGGAAACCATCTGGTTGGGACCCTCCAAGCCACACCAAACACAAATGATGTTTTAAAAAAATATCCTATTCATTAATGCTTCGCAGCTGCACTGAGTGTTACTTCATTTTTCCATGGCAACATCCTTTCTGTTTCAAGGATCTTATTTCAGTTTTGGTAGCAACGTGTTCTTTTGCCAATACTGAACACATTCATGTGTTAAAGAGAAGGAATTATTACAAATTCTTGAAACAGAATCACCTCCTATTTTCATTTCTATTATGTCAAGGCCTATACATGCTAAATAACGTACACTAACGATAAACCAATGAAGTAAGCAGTATTTTCCCCTTCTACTGCTAAAATGTTACACAAAGTATATTGCTCTAAACTTTTACTAATATATAAGCCTAAAAAAGTGCAATGACTTTAAGATCTCAGTTGTATAAAAAGGAAAGTCTTAAGTAATCAGAATAAATGGAGTATTTTTACGTAATATTGTATAAAAAGGAACACTGCTTAATAGAGAGAACAATGTCACATATACTGCAGAAGAATTAGGTCTTCCTAATTAAGGAGAGTGGGTTGGAGAGACCGAAAAAGAACAAGTGACACACCATAGTCATCCTGCACAAGCACAACGAAGAGGGACAGGTTGTACAGCAGACTTTACAGCCTTTCATGACAGTCATGACATAAGGAGATTCCCTTCCCTAACCCATATTCTATAGCTTTATAAACCAATTAGAGGCATTGAAGATGACCCACAAGGTGACATTCACATAAATGGATCTCCTGGGAAATAGCCTCTCTCAGGATTAACAGTCACCCATCATATGCTCTCAGCAGAAAGACTAATGTATTTTGGGGGGTATTTCAGATACAGAATATAATCTCGCAATGACTTCCAAAACTGCAAAGAACCACCCCTTATGCAGGGGCTCTGGAGCAGTCACTATTATAAGACCATACCTCAGCCTCTGACATCCAAATTAGCTCTACCCAATTAGACCATCTGCAGTTGAGCCACCCACGCACTGTTCATTAGAATTTTAAAAGGTAGGCCAGAAATTCACATTTTGAAGTTAGACAAAAAGTAAAAGCGGTATGAGTGGAAAATGGAGGATGCGAGTACATGAACTAAGACAGTAGACTATACAAATTAGTATAAGGATCAGCTATGTTTTCTTTGACCACTTAACACACAATATCTTAGCACTATGGAGCACTCCTTTTCTAAGAAAGGCTGATTTTGAAAAGTTTTTTTCAAAAAATTACAAAAATGTAATTTTTTTGTCATTTTGTGGTAAGTAATCAACTTTAGAAATCATCCTATCTTGTAACTGCTGATAGCTGTAACTGCTAAATTACAAGTCACAGAATCTCTTCCTGACTCATGAACGAAGACCACTGTTGAAGGAACAGGAACTCCAGTCAGTCTCATCCCTAGGTTTCTGTTCTTTCCATCAGTGTTTCACTTTGATTCAAATCCTGTAGAAGTTACATGCTTTAAAGAAAATATTATTTTCAATAATTTCAGGAAACAGACTAATTTTTTCAAATAATTTCAGGGATATTTAAAGGCACATGGAATATCTGGGTAAGTTTTATACGTAATAATTACACTCTTAGTTGGCATTCATTGAAATATTACTCATTAATTCATTTGCTTTTAATACAGATCCTTCATTATTCTCACTGGAATTCAGCATTAACAACCAATTAAAAATAATTGTGTTTATACTGCTCCACTATTTTAGCAACTATTAGTAAGAAGAACACGTGAAAAGCAAGTATTACCCTCCTACAGAGTGTAACTGCCAAAAAGACTTCAAGGCTGCATATAAAATCCTACAACAACTAAATAGTAAAACCAGCTTTTTATAGTTAAGTATGAAAATCTTTTCACTGAAATACTAATAGCTTACTACAACTCCAATGCACGAAATCTTTGTGCAATATTCTATCATGAGCAAGCCAAGGCTAAGGATAAGCAAGTACCAGCTTTGGATCCAAAATAAACGTTCCAGTCGCTTTGGTTCCAAATGCATTTACTTACTCAAACTTCCACTAAAAGAATAATCCTTTGATGATTTTAAGTTATGAAGTTCTGTTTTATCTGATGACAACTGCAGACTTCTCTGTTCTACAATCACGTTAATAAAAGATCTGGGAACTTGAAAACAGCTTTAGAAAAAAAATATCTTAGAGTCTAAGTGCTTAAGCATTTAACTGAACAAAATATTCTAGTAATGTGCCTCTTTCATGCCAAATGAAAATTACAGAAAAGCTGCATGAATTTAACATATTAATATATTTATGTTTAATAAAACATCTATTTTGTTTTATAAAAAAGTAATCATATTGTACTTGCATTTAAAAACAGTCATAACTCTCATCTTCTTACCCTCCATACATTGCCTTGCACAAATTTCAGCTTTCCCATTATGCTGGTATTGAAGGAAAAAAGCTATACCTATGCATTTGTATCTCGAAAAAAATATTTAAATAAAATAGACATAGGGACTACTAACAATAATAAAAGGAACATCAAGCATATCTAAAAAGCCTTCACATTTCATTAAGGAGGACAACTGTGTATTTAGTTGAAAGCACGTTCTTAGACTTGTCCTGTGGTCCTTTGAAACTTCTCTCACCACTAAATGTAATGCCATTCTGCCAAGATATTGGCATATACTTCATCGAGTATGATTAAAGCATAAGGATGAAACATATCAGAAGTGTGTAAGCTGTTGTATGGATTCATAGGGCCATGTAATTTCAACACAGATAAAACCTAAAATTATAATTTCACATTTGTAATGACAAAAACCAAAAGCATGAGTACCTTTACCAAGAAACGCTGTAAAAAGTAAATAAATCTATAAACATCAGAAAAAGTATCTACTACAAAAAAAAATCCTCTTACAGTATTAGCTCTAATCTTTGAGTGTATTATTGCAGAGCAGTGATATATTTACAATTTACTGTCAGGGAAAACATGTGCCCATCACTGTCATCAGATTTCATCTCCACAAAAACTCCATTAGTTTTAACTTCAACCTTTTTTTTTTTTGGTAACAAGCAAATATTGTTTTTAGCTGGTCAGTGTCTTAACCATTCTTTGAAACAAATTCAGTTTGCTGGTTGCTTATATAACAAAGCATACCTTGAAAAATGTAAAAACAGAATATCTTCTGATTCAATCTTTCCCATTTATAAAGGATCCAGCTCTTCATCATCCTAGTTATTCGATAATTATTTATAATTATATATTTATATATAATATGGGGTGTCATTAAGCTAGGCACCACACAGACACATAACAAAAATACACTGTTTCCTTAAAACAGCTTACAAAGTCTCTCTCTTGACTTGCCTTATCTAGACATATTAATCTCCAGTGGTGGCAATGTTAAAGAAAGGAAAACAAACAAAATACTCATGAAACAACGATGAAAGAGCTGGATGAAAACTAAACAGAGTTATAGAATCATAGAAGCATAGAACGGAGAATGGTTAGAGCTGGAAGGGACCTTAAAGAGCCTCTCATTCCAACCCCCCTGCCATGGGCAGGGACACCTTCCACCAGACCAGCCTGGATGGGGGATCCACAGCTTCTCTGGGCAACCTGTTCCAGTGCCTCACCACCCTCAGAGTAAAGAATTTCTTCCTAATATCTAAATCTTCTTTCTTTCAGTTTAAAACCATTACCCCTTGTTCTCTTGCTACACTCCTTTATAAAGTGTCTGTCTGTACTTTTTCTGTAGGTCCCTTTTAAGTACTGAAAGACTGTTATAAGGTCTGACCAGAGCCTCCTCTTCTCCAGGCTGAACAACCCCAAGTCTCTCAGCCTGTCAGACCCTCCTATGGATGGGCTCTAACGAGTCCATGTCCTTATTATGTCGGGGCCCCCAGAGCTGGACATATCATTCCAGGTGGGGTCTCACCAGAGCGCAGTAGAGGGGCAGAATCACTTCCCTCAACCTGCTGGCCAAGCTTCTTTTGATACGCCCCAGGACGTGGTTGGCCTCCTGGGCTGCAAATGCCCATTGCATCCACCAACACCCCCAAGTCCTTTTCCTCAGGGATGCTCTCATTACATGCTCCACCCAGCCTGAGTTTGTGTATGGTTAGTTGTTTAGAATTAAGTAAAGTTAAGTAGGTTACTAGAGTTAATAGAAAGCATCACCTCAACTTCAGTGTGTTCTGCAATTGAGTCATGAGTTTGAAGCTCTTGCTTAGGCAAAACGTGCAAATTTTCTAATGTTTTGAACTCAAAGTACTTTCTGCGCGAATAAGGAGTAGAACAGACACAGGTTCTGGGATAAGCCTGTATATAAGTAATTATATTCCTTGACAGGAAGAAGGGATAAGCGTTCAAATATTACTTTCTGTCAGAAATAGGGAGGGGTTGTATTATTTGAATTTCATTTTAACATAAAACCAGTTTTGCTATTATATTCTGGTGTACCATAAAATACCAATCTCACCAAATGTCCTGTTCAAAAGGCACAAATTAAAATAATTCTAAGTTAGGGTAATTTCTAAGCAGGCACTTGATATGTACTTGGAAGAACTGAATCCTAATTCCAGCATTTCTAAGCCATCCAGTATTTGATCATGGAATCTTAACATTAGACTGCTAACATAGTCTTTTTTGTGCGTAGTATCATATATACTGCCACATGAAAACTCTGCTTCTACTGATCACCATCTAGAGCAGTGGAGGATGAAATGGTTTAATAATCTGTGTGGTCACCTACTTGTCCTTTATGAAAAAGTAGATGAGTAAGAAGCTATGCCATCACAGCGTAACATTGTATTGTATCATACACCCCAAGAAAATATTTATTGCACACACTTTCCTCAAATATTTTTAGGAAGGAAGAGACTGTGCAAATCTAACTATGGATAACTATGTTTATATATAATACAGAAAAATGTGACAAACATTTTTTTCCTTCATATAGTTTTTTAAAGCACCTTCCCTTTGGCTATAAAAAAGTATTTTGAAAAATGACATACTAAACCCAAAGCATTCTTTGCCTAATTTGCCTAAAATCTATACTTTATTTTTCATTCTCTAAGACTTTGCAACTACTGAAATAACACAATAAAACTTGGGAGCTCCTCTAAAAACCCTCTAATAAAAAGCACTAGGATTTTTTCACTTCCTTTTCATCTTACCTGAAGTGTAAGGCGTTTTACTGCATTCCATACTATTCCAATAAATTCCTTCATTCTTTCTTCAGGACTTCTGCAGCTTTCAGATGAGTTCAGCATGGTTTTCACAGGAAGTGACAAAGGACGAGATTCTAATGCAAACATCAAAACTTGGTTACACAAAGAATATATAAGTAATATACTTACTGGTAGCAAAGAAAAGGATAACTTATTTTGAATTTTAGAAGAGATTTTCTTTCACTGTTTATCTCACTATGGACATAATAATAGTGTGTCTACTATTAAACTTGGCAATGCAACTGTATTAGTTAAGCCTGGTGAGAAATGCAATGAAATGCTTAAACTTATACAATGTAAACTTCTAAGAAAATATTATGATGAATGCATGACCTAAGCAAACTAAGACAGTTATGTCTTAATATATTAAGACAAGTGTGATAACATAGTTGGTGATGGAATAGCAATCCATGAGGTTTTCACATACATTGCTGTCAGTGAACTCTATAAAAGGTTTTAGTTTTCTAAACTCATAAGGAATGAAAGACAGCCCATACTAAATTACAGCCCTTGGCTTTTTTTCCTTGAAAAATTCACTTAACAAAAACTTGAGTATGCTTCCCACCAAAAAAAGGCATAAAAATTAAACCATTGTCTTGCTTTTTCAAACTTAGAGGTACTAAAGTATGAAATATTTCAGGAAAATTCAATGTATTTTAGTAAAAGAGAAATTTCCTTAGATTTCAGTTATTTAATAAGATCAATATGAAAATATTTTAGATAACAGAAGGATTTAATTGAATATAAGAACAGTAGAAGTTCAAAAGAGCACCAGTGAGGAGACCAAGCAGTAACTACAGATTCATTGGTGACTGTATGAATGGTACATAGAATTATACAGAACCAGATAATTTTCTGCGCTGGAAGGGACCCTTAAGATCAAAGCTCCTTCTGTCATCTCTTACAGAATAACTTCCTTCTTATGTTTTGGGATACCCACAAAATTATTGGCAGCTTCTTTAATATTTCCAGTTTTGGCCTACATGTTGTTGAGCTGACAAAACTGCAGGAATAAATGATGACATTTTCAATACTTCATTTTAAAACTAAATTGAAATCAGCACAGGTGTGAAAATTTACGTCTCGCAATTATACAGCTAAGGAGAGATCTGTGGCATAGAAACTACAGAAAAATTCTTAAAATTATGCTATTGAGTGAACTCAGGTGAGCAAAAGTATATGCCCCTTGATACGCATCACTGGGTCTTCAGACAGTTTTGATCATGCAAGGAATTAAAAGTTAAACATCTGAGAGGTGAATCTCTGCCAATAGCATGCCAGTTGAGGATTAATTTGTGACAATTTTCCCATCAAGGTTAGAAAACAGCAGTGTTGATTAATATTCCGGACAAAATCTTTGAACAAATAGTATTTTTAATCATCTGAAAAGAAAGAGAAGAATTAACTTTACATTAAACTGATGGGGAATTAAAAGATTCAAAAAGAGAGGTATCAAAAGAATGAAAGAACATTTATGGCTGCAGTATGATTCGTCCTCTCAGATATTCCTGGCTCCAATTATAGATCTATTAGAATGATAAAGAATGAATATTGGATCATGAGAATGTAAAAAGGGTGACATTTCAGGATTGTTTGCTGTCAGCTGTGCCGGAGAGACCAAACAAGTAAATAGTTCATATGGAAAAGCAGCTTGGAGTAGCTATTTCAGTAACGTTTTCTCATGTGGACACTTTTATGCCGCCGTACAGTGAATATTCCATCTGCTGTATGGATGGATGAAGTTAAAATAAAGACATTCAGAGAGGAATAGCTGTTCTGCTTGAAGTTCTTACCCTACCTCAGTTCACACCATCTTCTCTGTGTAGTCAGGTCCTACACTACAGATATTACAAGATAAGAATTAGAAGCAGCTTCAGTATCAAGAAATAAGAGTTACTGGAGTGTGTCCACACTTGTATTCTGGGGTTCTAAAGGTGAGAACAATATACAAAGTCACCGTAAGACTTTGGAAACCTCACAGGCAGGAATGCTTCAGGTCAGGATGAACAGATAAATACAGTATAAAATTACACATTTTACAGCACATTTCAGCAGGCAATATCAACACCCTATGTCACTGAACAAGTACATTCCTGCTGAGTGGGACCTAAAGCTAGGTTTTGGTGCAGTCTCCCATGATTTGTTCACTGGGAAGCACACACTCTGCTAATTCTCCCTCAGTTAGGGGAATCAACTTTCTAATGCCAGAAACAACCATCTGTGAATTAAAAATAAAATTAGCTGGTGGAAGCTCCACTTGTTTTTCTCCATGTATGTGCAATTCAAACCTGCGAAGCTGATTCAAATTCCAGGAATATCCATGATAGACAACAGCTTCACTGTAATACCTGATACTCAGACTAAGAAAACGAAAGCCTTGAAAGCCAACAAACATATAAGAAATGCTTCAACCAGAAACCATGGAAAACAGAGAAAGAAAAATAAAAACAGAGAATTAAAAAGAAGTATTTCAGAGTAGAATGAAGAATCAAGTACAGAAGACACTCCTGAAAAGAAGTCTTCATATTTTTTCTGGTGTGCTAGTAAGGACTTGAGTTTTGTCTGAAGGGATGTTGGGACAGAACAATGACTTCATTCCCTGTCAGGCAAGGCCATCAGTAGGTGACAGCTGCAGCAGTAGTCTAGTGTGGCTACTGTGTGTTTTTGGCTAGTCCTCTATAGTAGACATGTAGACCGGATCAGCTCCGTCTGTCTCGGTACGAAGGTTAATCTCCTAAAATAATTATGCTACTCAGCTACTGCTGAATTGGAAACCTAGGAACACTTCCTGGCATTATAACCCACCTTGTGCTGAAGCCAGAAGCCAGTCAGCAATAGCGAGATAGAAAATATGATTTGTATGAAACACTTAAAAACTGATGAGGAAAAGAAATGGAGTGGGGGGTGTGTGTTTCAGGTCCAACAAACTGAATGAAAACCAGTGCACGGGCACATAAAATGTTCCTACTCTCATCTTTTACTCCCGTGCTGTGTAATTGGTATTTCTGTAAAAATATACACCACAACTATATCAATCACTCAGAGGCTACCACACTTATCATCTATTTCAGAACGCACGCTGGTAATGAACAGATTTTTTTAAATGGATCAATCAGGACTGAACTACCAGAAGCACCAGTTTTCACAATTATACAAATATAAGAAATTGCAAAACCACAGAGCAATCCAATTTAAAAGTTAATCCAAGTAGCAACCTCATTGGAAGCATTAGGTGAAACTCAAAATTCTATTTACCAATATTTTCTGAACCACCAGTATCCATCAGAAGCATTTCAGAAATATTCACATTTTATTTCTGCAGGATTATAACAGATATTACTCCCTTTACCTGCATTCTTGTACAGCTGATATTTGAATTAATTGTTAATACGGATAGACTATGATGATCTGTATGTAAAAAAGTTTGCACCCTTCATCAGGATGCTTGAGAATAAAAAAAACCCTAACTTAAATAACAGCAGGAAGTCCTTTTACGCTTATAAAAATATGCAATATATTTGCCCACGTACTTGTGTAAATAATTTCTTTACTGTCCTTGGAACATTTTTGCATTCTGCTTTACTAATGGTGTAGATAAAACGTTCCTTTTATCAATCAAGATGATAAATGAGCCACACAGTCCTTGACAAGAACCCAGGGAAATGGCAGCAGAGAAATGTAGTGGCCAAATCAGCAGAATTGTCAGTCAATGAGCTTGCAGCAGAATAAGTGTTAAAATACAGAGGCTTTTGACTTTTTACCCAACATGCCTTTTTCTACAGTAAACATATTTCAGTAAACAAAGACAAATGTGATATTAACATTGTTGTGCAAGCAAAAAGGATCTTTCTGTGTGAAAGTGGGGGTTGGCCAGCGAATGGCTGTGGTCAGCATTTTCTCCCACCAAATTCTAAGTGATTGCTGTGCTTTTTCTGGCAAAAAATACCTATTAAGTTCTAGAAACAAAAATAAAAAAAAAAGGACTGACACAAGTACAAATCAATAACAGCCTTTCATAGGCAAAACTGAGCTACTATATTGAGTACAAAAATGTGATATATTTATGTTCATATCTAAAGACTATGCCTGAATTTATCTTAATCTCACTATTCAAAATATATTTTATAATGTGAAGTAAGAATTTCAGCCTCTGGATTTGCAAGATTTTTTCTGGTAATTGCAGGAGGAACTCTGTCTAGTTTTCTGCCTTTTTAAAAATACACTGAAAGTTCTTTAGTATTTTAAATATAATCTAAAAACAAACAGTCATTATCTCTCTCTCAGATTTTAATTTCTCCATACAGAAGGTGAGTTTGATAAAGTATATTGGCTTTGTGTTATTAATGTTTTTGAAATCCACATGCTGAACTGAAGAAATCATGCCATCATAAGACAAAAGTCAAACATTTTGCTATGAAAACTCACAATAATTAATTTTCAATATAGGTATGTGACTGTCCAGCCATTTAAAAATTACTATGTCATCTATGCCTGGAGACATTCATTTTAAATAATCCCCCCGAGAACTAAATCCAATTTATAAAATTATAAAAATCTTAGTATTTTCAGGCAACCTAGGTAAATGAGCGTCAGATTTAAATTCCTATATTTTACTTTCCTTATTTAGTATCTATTTGATTCCATTCATCTTCCCAAATAAATCAGTCATAAATTTGACAGCAGGCATGAACAAACAATAATCATTCAGTTCATTGAGCAGAAATCGTGACCTACTAATTCAAATACTTTAGATAATCCACTGATTTCGCACCAGCCAGACCTTGTTCACATTTGACAGTTTTTTGCATTCCAATGGCTTATTTTAGCATGAATCTAGTTTAGCATTCTGCTTGTACTTTAGGAGAAAAAAAAAAGCATCAGTAACTGCATCCAGTTTTG
>BJBW01001972.1:0-27435 GCA_004320125.1 Scolopax mira
TTTTGGGGAGTTAAACTGAGGGATGTTGAGACAGGTCTCTGAAGATGGGTGACTGCTTAATAGCAGATAATACTATCCCTTTTTCCAGTTTGCTTTGCAGTGGAGTCTGTCTGGTTTCCCTCAGCAGGCTGGGGGCTGGGATTTAGGAGGCTAAAAGCCTGGGTCTCTGCTTGCCATTCTTTGGATGAATTACCATTTTTCCACTTTTCTGGTAGCTCAGGCTTTGCAGCAGGTAGCACTAAAGCAATGTTAGTTGTACAGTAGCTCTGCAGTGTTGGATGTTGTCCCCAGGTCACCAAGGAAGCATCCAGCATCAGCAGCTTACCCTGCAGCGCCTCTCAGTGCTCCAGTTGCATTCTTTTTCTTTGCCATATGCCTTGACAACAAGAAAGGGAGACTTTTTTTTCTTCCTTTAAGCAAAGGCATAAGTTTGATGAGACTGAAACCGTGTCCTCACTCGCCCAGAGAAATTTTTTTTTGCCTCTAGAACTGTAAATGGGTTTTTCCAAGTTCCGGTGTCTAGCAGAGCTTGACTGAAAGTCACCAAGCTGCTGGAAAATGGGGAGCCTGACACAGAGCTCCTTCCTGGAGCTCCTTCCTGAGCTTCTGGCTGGTCTCTGCAGCGACTCTGCTCACTGGCAGCTGTCCCTGCAGCCAGTGGGCATCCTTGTATGACGCAAAGAACTGTTTGCGTTGGAAAGGGCTTCGTGCTGCGAGAGCATAAAGCCTCGCTTCTTTGGATTGCTGTCTTGTTTACAGACCAGGAGGAGTTCAGGCAGTCACTCCTGTCTTCAGAGGTGCCCAGACTTACAGAAAACCTTCTTGAGGATCCAGAAAGCTACGTGCGAGCGAGTGCTGTGACGGCTGTGGGACACTTGGCATTCATTACCTACTTCGCTCCGGAGTCGCCTGTCGTAGGGAATCAGTACAATAAAGAGGTAGGATGACTTTGTGTAGCTGGCTGTGGAATCAAGCAGAACTACACATCAGTTTACTGCTTACAACTTGCTGCACAAGTTACCTGCAGTCTCATGCAGGCAGATTTCACAACCAGTAAGGAAGAGACTAGACTTTTTTTACTTCTGGTGTTCTTGCTGCTTCGCATGTTTCTCCCCTCATCGTGCTTTCTCCTTGTCTTTTTATGTTTAGAACACTGTAGCAAAGCTTCAAGAAATCTTGTCAACAGACCCAGAGGGCTTTCCCAGGAGAGCAGTGATCACCATCTTCACCAAGTGGCTGAGACAAGGCTGCACAGGTCAGCTGGAAGACACAGAGCAGTTTGTCTCTAGAGTGATCCAAACTGTGGAGCATGACTTAGACTGGGAAGTCAGACTTGGTGGTTTGGAACTGGTTGAAGTTTTCTGTAGTCAGACAATTTGCCAACTTGGCCCTCCTAAATGCTTATATGCTCCTGTCTTGTCTGCAGTCACTAGTTCCATTCATCAGAATAAGTCACTGCAGGTATTTTGCCGAGCAAAACTGTTCAGCTTTTTGTTCTGGTCTTTGTGTGACTGTGACAAACCAGTAGGTCAGAGAGCCTGTGATATACTGCTTGCCTTAAGAGGTACTTTCTATCCAATTAGTACCCTGAAGGATTCACAGGAGACTGGGGATTCACCTGCAGGACCTGGCATTGCCTGGTTACAAAGGACACTAAGGCAGGGTTCTCTGGCTCAGAACTTCCCCACAGATGGTGGTAACGGGGTGGATTTTGAAGATCCAGAGAGCATGATGATAGCTTTGGGTACAATAGACTTAGAAGAGCTCCATGATGAGCTCAATAAATGTAGTGACCATGTGGAGAAAAGCCCTCAGTCCCTCTTACAGGACATCCTTGCTACTGTGGGGACAATAGAGGAGAATGAAGCTGACTGTTACTGAAGACATCTTTTGCTCTGAGGGAGCAATTTTCTTCCAGAGAATTTTTTTTTGCTACCAGTTGTGAAGTCTTTTTATCCTGTCTCAAGGAAGTGTTACACTGAACAGTGAAAAGTATGGTTTCATTAACTGTTAAAGAAGTTTGCTTTAATACTGCTGAATTTTTTGTTAAAAAGTTTGGACTCCAATAAAATGTGATTTGTTTTCTAAAATAAACACATTAAGAAATGCATTTGTTTGCTTTTTAAGTCTTGTGTCATTTAAGAAAGCACCAGACCAAAACCATGACTGAAAACAAGTTGTTGCTTCCTCCTTTTAGAGCCAGACCAGCTAAAACTGATGAAGACTGGTTTTTAAGGAACACTTATTTTGACCTTGTCCCTATCTCCATTCTAAAAACAGAGTTCCCTGTTCCCTGTTACATTTTGAGGTCTAGAGCAGAAGGTTGCATTTAAGGAGTCAAAAGCTGATCATCCTTAACATTACAGACTATTCTATAGATATCATGCTATGTCTCATAACGTGTATCTCAGGAGTCACAGTAAAAAAAATTGACTTTGTTTTTAATTGAAGCCTGAACCAAGCCCTTTTTTGCTGATTTTTTTTCAAGTGTTCCTATTCTCCATTCCTAAAGAATGAGGATAGCCTGTAACTAATGAGAGAAACTAACACCTGCAGCTTTTTCACAACAAAAATAGATCTGCTTTTAGCTTTGGTAAACAATGAGAAAACAGCAGCTATTGTGCTATTTAGCATCTTTATCCTCCTGCAGCCCACGGAGAAAACTACAAAACTCATTTTTGGGCTAATGGAGGTTACAGCATCTGATGCAGGGGAAGAACTTCTGCAACCTCCTCCTCCATTGTTATCCCTGCAGCAGCACAACGGGGTGAGATGCTGGAATTTCTTGCTGCTGAGGTTGAATATTTCCTCTGAGCCTGTTAATGAAGTCAGCACACTCACCTCTCCTTCTGCACACAGCTTTGTGCTGGTCCTACCAGCAGCTGCTGTTTGGAGAAAGTAGCTTTCCTTCTGATAGGCATTTCTACCTGAGCAGGGTCTACACCTGGCAAAAAAAAAAAAAAAAAAATTAAAAATAAAGTCTTTTCCTGACACTCTGTTTTTCCTCAGAAATAAAAGGATTAGTGAGAGAGAGATTTGCATTTAAAAAAAAAATAAAGCAGATTGTTTGTGGAGTTTTAGCAATCCCATCTCTGGCGAAGGGATTATAGTTCCAAAATTTAGCATTTGGTGATGGCAAGAGGTCAGCTGTGCTCCAGGAAAGGAGGCAGCAGGTTGCCAGGCAAACATCTTCCTCCCCTTCATCATGAGAATTCTCCTGATTTCAGGGTTGTGCTGTTTAGGAGGCTCCAAGGAATTATTCAAATACCAGCAAATTGAAGAAGTGACTTGTTAGAGAAGGAGAACTCCACTGCTTATTACTGAGGTCTCTTGACTCCCAGACCTATTAATTTTTAATGGAGCTTTTTATCTTTTTATATCAGCTGGGGTGATGGTGACATTGTTGTTAAGTTTCTATCATTTGCCTAATTGCAGTCCAAAATCTTGTTTATACACGGGATGCTTGTACACTAAAAACCTGACATACAACAAACTGGGAGGACTCCTTGTTTTTAGAAGGGGAATTAAAGTCTCCTTTCATCTTTCATTTAAAACAGGTCTTCACCTCCAGCAATTAGGTGACTCAGTGCTGATTTTGTACTTCTCTCCCTTCCGAGCTCACCACTTTGCCTTTCTTTGTTTTCTCTGTCACTCTAGTGACATTAGAGAGTCTTATTAACACAGATTCTCAGACTGACACCCTGCCCCTGGTAATTGGGAGAAACACGAAGAGTCACAAACATCTGAGCAGCATGAGGAACAAGTGCCAGGGAATAGAGAGATTACGGAGATGAAAGCAAAAGAAAGATGTTTCTTTCTGTAGAAAATTTTGGCAGTGGGTCTTGCGAGATGAAAATTTAGCCACTGAATTAGTAAACACACCAACAGCTCCTAATGTGAATCATCTGTCCTGCTGGGAAACCATGCCTTCTGTAGGAGGCACGCTGTCGGGAGCTCACATGCAAGCCCTACCCCTCTTACTTCCATCCCAAAAATCATTTCCAACCCACTTCTTGCCTACCAAAGCTTTTCTTGCACCTCCAGGAGATCCTTATCCCAGACACACTGCTGTCTGCTGGGCTTAGAATTCCCACTGGTGCCCCTTGCCAAGGAGCTGTGGTTGTGGTGCACCTCACAGGAGGCTTTATCTCTCAAGGAGTCCCAAGAAGCAGATGTGTTACCCCACCACACACCCCGAGTGTTCACCTCAACCAGTGCTATTGCCACTTACCACTTCACAGCAGTGGTCCCTCCAAGAACTCTGCACATCCAGCTCGCTCCTGTTGCGCCCTGAGGACTCCAACGATGGAGAGGAGAGAGTGGGCTGCCTGGCCTTCCCTTGTGGACACAGGAGAAAGTCCAAAGCTGCCTTCTTGGGATGGATTTGGGTGGAAACTGCTGTTTTCACACCACCTGTGCTGTAGCTGTGATGGGTTCCTGCAGGAGGCAGGCACCACCAAGAGAGATCTTCCAGCACACACCCACAATTTACAGCTGGTTTCAGCAAAGGCTCTGGCTGGACCTGGGTCTCCTTGGACACGGAAGCACCAAGGCTCAGGACTGTCATTGGCTTTAACGTGGGCTGTGGGTATCAGGCAGGAATGACACAAGCAGTACCGAGGCTGAACATCACAGATTAGAAAAATGTCTGCTCCGGATGGCTGGTCCTGGGACAGAGGAAGAGGACAAAGCTCATTTTAACTCTTTTATCGGCACAGGGCTAGTGTGAGTTCCATTGCCTGGTCTGTACACGGGTATGAAACGCCTGGAGTGGCTTCAACAAAGCTCTGAAGAACAGATTTATCCCTTAACAGCTCAGACTTAAGCAGACACAGGAGACAATAAGCATCTTCGGCTCGGCCCTACGCTGGCAGCGGCTTCATAAAAGCTGCCAAAAGAAGGACTGTTAATTTTCTGTTTTAATACAGCGGACATTTAAAATCCAGGGAATATTCTTTGCCTAATTATACTAATTGCACAACTTAGTCACAAATGGGGCATAAATGTCTAAGGCTTTAGCTTAGATATATGTGACCTGTGATTACAGATCAGCTCATGCCTATTTATCTCCACAATTTCTTTTGTCCATCCCTAATAAAATCAGCTCTACCTTTTGACATGTGCTCATCAAGGCTTCTCAAAAGCAGCGTGTGTTGGAGAGGAAACTCTTCAGCCAACTTCACCACCGAAGTTCTCAGCAGTTTACAATAGAAAAAGGTATCAGCAGCAGCACCTCTGTGGTCTGTGTCATTTCCCTTCGGAGCAGTGGGGTTTGTCCTCTGCTGGGAAATAAACCAGCCCTTAACACGGCCAGACCTCAGCCCGCGTCAGACACGTTCCTCCAGGGACAGGAGACATCTTGGCTCTCACCCTGCAGACCAGCACCCAGAGGAAAGGAAGGACCCTCTTTCAGAGCAGAGGAGTGTCTGGCTGAATGAGGGGGAAGGAAACTGGCGAGGTTACAGCTGTAACGAAAGCAGCCAGGTCTCTGCAGACACACATCCCCAACGAGGTTATGCCTCATCCCCAGACAGGAGGGGAAATAGCAGTCTGCATCAAGGGCTCCTGCAATACTGCAGGTGGAATTACACGGCTGTTTCAGTTATAGCTAAATGAAATTAAAGAAAGGGGTGTTTATACCTGCAGTATCAATGCCAGGTCTCTGCTCAGAGCACAGGAGCTTAATGTCTTCATTTGCTGTAAATGTAGAACGGGGGAGATGCCTCGCACATGGCTGCCTCCCAAACAAACCCACCCAAACTGCCTTCCTCCCCACCTCACTCTGCAGTTGCCCTGGCATTAAACTCCATGCAAGGGCAGGAACGTGGTGTTTGGGACAGTGGGGGCACCCACTCCTTTGAGGGACGTTGCCCCATTAGACCAAATGGGGTGTCAAGGACAACCACGACCTCACACAGCTCCTGTAGAGCATTAGGGCTTGAACCGTGGTAGCACTGTCCCTTCTCTCTCCTTTTCAGTGGAAGATAGATGGGAATTACCCTTAAGAGACAGATACACTTTCAGATCTTCAGTTCTCTCATTTCATTATCTCTTGGCCCTCATATTTGCAGTCTCCATTGACCCTATGTTCCCTGAGCTTTCAGGCTGGGTCAGTAGAAGAGAACAAGGAGCTTGCACTGCTGTGACAGGGACATCACAGCTTGCCCCGGCCAGTCCCTCACCACCACCACCACCACCACCACCAGAGCTTTGGCCTCTAACCAGCTTCTGGGCTGGGCTGTGACCAGCAGGAAGGAGCTGCAGAGTCAGGTCTGGCAGATGGTGACTCCAGGCTGTACATCTTGAAACATGACTTGCCCCAGCCAAGCCAGCTCCAAAATCAACCTTTATTGCGCTGCATTAGCCATCGCACATGGAATTCTTCCAATTTAGCCCTTGTAGAGGCTGGGCAGGGCACAGGTGAGCCCTGGAGCCCATCGCTCTCAAAAACAAACACCCTTGACAGGACTGAACTCATGATTACAACTCTCATTATGGCCAACAACAAAAAAGCTGCAGTTAAAACACAAATGGCAATGGTTGCTAAGTGACAGCATCCGTACAGGCTTGTCACAGCCCCGAGACAGACAGCTGTGGCTGCACAGCAATCCCATTTCGTCCATGTAATTGAGGATAAAAATGCTGTTTTCATTACTGTCTGGTAACCTTAACTTCGACCTGTCAGATTATTTTATGATTTAGGTTCTGACAAAGAACCTCGTGAAAACAACACTAAAGCCTCCACTGAAACCAGTGGAAGTGAGATGGATTCAAAATATCTTTAGTATTCCATTTCAAACGTATTTTCTTCCCAGTGAACTAGTGCATAAGACAACAACATGGCTTTTTTGGCTAAGTAGTCCTTCTCTGAAACATAGGGAGCTGCAAGTCAGTGTTTTCATTGAGGGCCATTTGAAAAAAACAAATAAACAACAACAACCACCATCAACAGAAACCCCATCTGTCAGTTTCTGAAGGGAACCCACGGGCTGTGTTCAACACTGAAGACTTCTGCAATATTTGGAAAAGGTGACAACTTTTTCAGAGCTGCAAACAACAAAACCCTTACAAATAAAGCATTTAAACTGGAACTTTAAAATTAGATAAAGTGCTGGTTGAGTTGCTAAGGACCCAGCGAGGCACAGAGGGGTCTCCTGCTCCCCTGCCAGCAGCGGCGGGACCGGGTGGGAGGGAGCCACAGGAGGTAGTTAAGCAGCATTTTGTCTGGGTGAAATATTGCAAACCCCTAAAATTTGAGAGCCTCATTAGCACAACAGGCAGCTCAATGCATCTGAGGGAGATAATTTTTTTTTTTTTGAAAAAAAAGAGAAAAACCCTGATTGCAACAGGCTGCACAGAACACTTGCTCACCCTACGTGGAAAAAAACTGTTTGAGGCTGCGCCAGTAGCGGAGACAAAGGGATGGTCTGTCAACATCCCATGAACTGATCAGGAGTGACCAGGAAAAGCCACCAGCTGGTTGCCAAAGGGAGCAAGAAATGCACAAACCAGGCCTGCAGAGGTGGGCACACACACTGGCCCCAAGGGACCGCCCAAGCTGCACGGCCACAGCCAGGCACCCAAACGAGAGGATGTCCTACCTGGGGGGTGCCACCACATTTACCCCAAGCAGCAGTTCCCAGAGCCTGCTGGAGATAATTATGCCCTTTTCCTAATGAATTCTTCTTCAGCTCCATCCACCGAAGCCCCAATTTCCAGTGCCAGGAGGAACAGCCCTGATCCTGCCAGCAGCTCTAACAACACATGAGTCACCAGCACAGCCAGAGCTCATCCCCGTGGATAAAACCAACTCGACTGTTGCCTTTGGTGACTTATCTCCATGTCAGCATATGAAACACTTCTATTTTTCACGTTGTGCCAAAGCAAAACATGATTTATTTCTTTTTTCTCCCCCACCCTCTATATTTTATTCCTAAATTTTTCCTAGACATTTTATCCCTCAGATTGCTTCACCCCACCCAACAAAACGAGCATGTCTCTCTCTGGTATTAAAACCCCGTGTGGCTGCTCTCAAAATCTCACAGCAGAGGGTGAATATTGCTGTGGAGACAAAGGTGTGACTTTTCATCAGTGTTAGATCAGGCAGCTCGGAGGTGCAGCACACCAGCGGGATGGAAAGCACAGCCTCTGTGTCCTTGGCAGCTCAGCATCACCCTTTCTGCACCCATGGCATCACGGAGGGGGAAAAAAATGAGAGAGAGACACCTCCTGCCTCCCTGGTTCCTGTTGAGAACTTCCATCCCGTAGGGATGGACCTCACCTTCCTCCCTAGTTTGAGAGCATCTTCTCCACCCTTTATTTCTTAGGGCGAGATCAAAGATCCATCTCCATGGAAACGTCAGAGTGCACAGAGTTTCCGCACTATGGCCCTACATCCTGCACACAGGTTTTAGCACTGGGTTTTGGTTTTTTTGAGCTTTGAGGTGATCAGCATGATCTAAAAAAATGGTTTGATTAATAATGACTGATAACCTGAGATGTGTGTAACTCACACACACACGGCGGAGCAGAACTGGTGGTGCCTTACAACATCTGCAGTCTGTGAAGAGCACATAGAATGGTTTGGGTTGGAAGGGACCTTAAAGATCATCAAGTTCCAACCCCCTGCCCTGGGCAGGGACACCTCCCACCAGACCAGGCTGCTCCAAGCCCCATCCAGCCTGGCCTTGAACCCCTCTAGGGATGGGGAAGCCACAGAGCTGCCAGAGCCCGTTACTGGGAACTCCTTGCTTTGGACAAGGCGGCTGTGGAGCTGCTTGGATGCACCCAAGAGAGATGTCAGGTGGCCCAACACCCAGCCCAGCAAAGACTTCACAAATCCTGCCTTCAAACTGTTACCTCTGCACCGGCACTGGTGCTGGGTTGTTCCCATGGAATTGTGGAATTGTCAGAGTTGGAAGGGACCTCTAGAGATCATCCAGTCCAACTCCCCTGCTAAAGCAGGGTTGCCCAGAGCACATCACTCAGGAGCATCCAGGCAGGGCTTGAAGATCTCCAGAAAAGGGGACTCTATAAGCTCCTTCGGCAGCCTATTCCAGTGCTCTCTCACCCTCACCATAAAGATGTTTTTTCCTCAGATTTGAATGGAACTTCAATAGTTCCGTTCAATAACGATGCCATTAAACACAAAATAGAGCTGAGTTCCAGCTCCTTCAGAACAGGAACTCCTACAACTAATTCCCAGGAGAGGAAAAATGAAAATAAAAATAAAAAGAAGATGTGAAACAGACGTGATTTCTGAGGGCTTTGTGCCCTGTTCAGCTCACCACATGAGCACACAGGCTGTTTGACTGCTGTGCTGGACACAGGAGTGACCGGCTGGGAGGAAAACCCTTCAAACGGCCATCGGAGCTGCTGCTGCCCACAGAAAGTGGACGTGGAGCTGGAGATCCTGGATCTGACTTAAACCTCACATGAGGGCCAAAAGGAGTGAAACAGCGGTTGCTCACAAGACTCATGTTTTCACAGGGGTGCCCCGAGAAGGATGAGCAGGGAGCAGAGGGCACCCCTTAGCACGGAGCCAGAGTTGATAGCGCTGACCTGGAAAGCATCACCCATCACCTGGGGCAGGAGGAAGCCCCCTCTCACAGCACTGATGGGGGCAGATCCTGCTCCCAAGGAAGTCAGGCCATGTCTCCCTACTGCTTGTGGCAGGGATGAGACCTGGGTTGCCCAGACGCCCACAGAATGCAATTTTTATACTCACATTCAACGAATTCAGAATAGCAACTGTGCAGAGAGCAATCCAGCTGCTGGCATTTAGACTCATTCTAGGGCAGGGGCAGAATAGGCCAACCATGAATTAATACCACATAAGCTGCGCCATGCTGAGTTTCATGGCTTAATTATAAAAGAGAAAGCGATAATCAAGGGATCCACAAGGCTAATAAACGTTCTGAGAGCACCGAGTGTGACAGAGGAGGCTCAGCCAGCGCGGCAGGACGTGAACGTGTTTGAAAAGCACATCAATCACACACTGTGTATTAACTCTCAGCAGGTTTCTAATGACAGCACTTGGCCTTTAGCCACCTCCATGGCATCGGGGGGCACAAGCAGACCACCAGGTACCCTGGTACAGAGCAAGCTGTAGCCTACCCACAGGCAGAACCACCACAGCCATGCCTCAGTCCAACCAGACACGGGCCTTAGCTCTGGCTTAAAGCTCTGGGACACTCGTCTGCCTTCTGGAGGTTTCTGGGTCAGCGATGGTGGCCACTGGGCTGCCACCAGCACGAGTCACCCGGTGAAGGACAGAAAACCAGACCCCCGGCAAACTCTCTAATCATCTCTGCAGCAGAGTATTTGGAGTCAGTTCTGTTTCTCAGCACCTCCAGCTGCCTCCCCTCCCCAGCTCACCATGGGTTTTTAATTACATAGGCAGCTCGTCACGGGGCTTCGCCTCCCCCTCACAGGCTTCCACTCTTCCCCATGGAGTACTCGTTTCTGTAGAGGACACTGCCTCCATGGTATTGCTCATGAGAAATGACATCTATAGGTCCCTCTTTTAAGGAAAAGCTGATAAACCTTAAAAGAGAGATGGCATCAAGAAGCCCCCCACCTGTGCTTTCACGCAGCGATCCCCAAATTCCTCTAGACCAAGGACATGCCCCAACCCTTTACCAACATCAGGGAGACGCTCCTTGGGCTGAAACGCTGCAGGACTGGGTGCCAGTCAGGGCTGCACGTACAGAAACTTGAAACACTCCCAAACACTTCTTCTGCCCAATAATTTATTGCATCCATCCTCCAGCCCTCTACAAAAGGAGCCCTTTGCAGTTCTCTGCCCAAAGCTGTGTCATCAAACCAAAGCATTTACAAAGAAATAGCTACCCTTCTCCTCTTACTAATAACCCCAAATTTAACTGCGTCCTACTTAACACCTCCTCTGAAGGCAGGAAGCAGGATGCTATTTCTGCTGGCCTCGATAAGTGGACTCTGACAAACCCCAGGGAACACAAAAAGCAGGTACCAGGCTGAGTTTAAAGCCTGAGATGGATTGCTCAGACAGCAGCCTCCTTCTTCACTGTTCTTAAGTCCTAATCAGGAGCCAAGAGGAAGAAAACATGACTATTTTAATTTAAAAAAAAAAAAAAAGAGAGAGAGAATCACTCTGTGCCCACATCTTTTATGCCCAGAAGTTTTTACATTGAAGTTGCGTCCTCTTTGCTGTAAAAATACACCTCTGCCCCCTCCTCTGCGACCATATGGGGACCCGAAATGATGCTTCCTCATGGGAGTGAATCACGGAACATCCACACCGACTTCCCACAGAGATACTTCAAACATGAAATCAGTAGTAAAAGGGCAAGAACACCCTGCATATGTGCACAGCTTGGAATAAAGTAAGTTTTCCTTAGATTGGCACAAAGACAGATTTGAACCCGCGATCGCCTAGACCCGTGGGCCAACAGCCCCTTCTCACAGGTCTCTAACCCCAGGAAAAAGTTGAAATCTGACTAAAGCCACAGTATTAGAAGCTGCCCAAGATGCATGTGGACACCTTGAGCTAGTGACTTATTTGCAAATAAATAAATAAATGGCTCCCCTTCACTGCCCCTCAGAGTTTTCATCTCCCCTCCCTCGCTGGTCTCTTTTCCTCCAGCATCCGCATGGCAGCGGGTTCCTCTCACTCAGAGAGGGACTGGGCTCTTGCTGGTTGTTTCCAAAAGCCTGTGGTGGCACAGTGACACCAACCACACGCTTGTTTTCATTAATGTTCCTCCCCACACCTGCCCATGGAGCCTGGCCCCTGCCAGGATGGAGCAGAGAGGGATGATTTTGCTGGTCCAGTGTGTTGTCCGGATGGAACAGGAGCATTGCCCCAGGGACACCAATGCCTCCACTCCACCAATGACCAGAAGGTGCCTGCTGCTCTCTTCTGCTCTTCCACCCACTGAGGGAAGGAAGCTCTCCTTCACTGCTGCCAATCCGAGATGCTTCACTTGGATTTCTTGAGAGAATTTTGGGAAAACCCGAGGCTCACACCACTCCTCACCCATGCCCCCAGGAGGTTCATCCACAGGGCTCCTCAGGGAAGGGCTATGGATAAGGCACGAGGCAGCATCCCAGGGCACGTCCTGGCACAGAAACCGGGACAGCTTGGCTTGGAGAGTGCCCAAGGCAGCAGCTGGGCACAGGAGGAGCCTCCCCACAGCACCAGCACAACACACAGCATTTTTAAGGCTATCGTGAGTGAAGGGAAAAGAGAAGGAACATCTCGTCTTCCTTTCACACCCTCCGATGTACACAAATGGCCAAACTCACCGATTTCAGGGAGGAAGCACAAACTCCCATAGTCCTGTCAGACTCTCCTGTTTGAGGTGATTCCCCTGCTTTAATAATTCCTCATCTCCTGCCTCAGGCCCTCTGCCTACCAGAAACACACCACCAGAGCTTCAGCCCACGAAGGAAGTGCCCCTGTCTCAGGGAGGGCAACCCATGCTACCTCCTCCCAGTAACTCCCAATCTCCACTACAAACCAGTCCATCCTGTTTCCTTTCTTCCTTTCCATCACCATTAATATGGGGTCGATCTCACCCTTTGGCTTTCACACCTGTCCCTGCTAGCAAAATTTTGCAGTGGCTCCAGTTTCATAAGAGCAGCAACATAAGACAATATTCTTATTTATTTTTATTTTATTTTTTGGTGCATTTCCTCATTCTCCTCACACGCAGCAGAGGTGAGGCAGCTCCTTGCCCAGCTCTGGCTGCAACCACCTTAGGACCAGTAGCTGCTGGTAGTTCTGCAGCCCTACCCTGATGCCCATCAGTACTTTGTGGTTGACCAGCAGAGAGAGAGCAAGAGCTGAACCCGCATCGGTTTCTCCAGATGGCTACTAATAGCCAAACTTCAACAAAAGTGACCTCATGTGCATTCATGCTTTGCAACAGCAGCACAGACCAAAGTTAAGAGGCACCTTGGCCCCTTTGAAACTGCCTTGAGATGACAAGAAATAACACCCAAACTTTTGAAAAGCTAAAACTCCAATAAGAGGAGAATGTTTCACACCTGCAGCGAGCAATTCGCTTTCTGACAAATGACTGCACAGGGGTTATTCAGAGTGTGACCCCACCAGGGAGAGCCCCTGCAGAAGCCTTGGGTCAAATCAAGAGGGCAAACAAGGCTGGAAGAGAACCTGGGAGTGGGAGGGCAATGATCTCGCCCAGTGACACTGCAGGACCACAAAGTCCCCGACAGCCAGCCCAGAGCTTGCTCCTTGTCAGCTCTGGGCAACTGGCCGATGCTGCCTGGGGATCACTTACCTCCATCCAGGTGTCCAGAGGTATCACCTCAACCCAAGGTGACAAACCCAGGTGTGTCCCACCGGCCTGGCACACACCAGCTTGGCTGAGGGGGTACGAAACCCCACTGGACAGGCTGGGGCTGAGCCATCCTCTGGCTGGACATGCCCAACTGCTGTTCCAAAAGGAACAGCCCAGTGCAGCTCCATCACAGATCTCCAGGAGGGACTTAGGAACACACACCAAGAGAAGAGCCTTCGATTCATTTCCTAAAGGCCAGATGAAAACACAAAGTCACTTCTTCACCTTCTCAGGGCAGAGACCAGCACAGCTCACCCCAGCCTTGCTCTGCTGAGCCCAGGAACACACACTTGGCTGAAGCCCAGCATGCAGGAAGGCACCTTATCTTGATTGGAAAACACTACCAGATGGAAAGACTTTCACTTTCTCCAGTAATTTGTTCCAGCAGCTAATCAACTCCATTCTTAAAAAATTAACGCCTATTTTCTCATTTCAATTTGTCTGCCTTCAGCCTGCAGCTGTGGCTTGGGCTGTGTCTCTGGCTTAAACAGCTCTCGGGTACCTGCCTTTTCTCCTCCTGGAGCTATTTACATGTCACCATACAACTTTCTTCAGTGAAACAACCACAGTTGTTTAAATTCTGTTCTTAGGCATCAGTTTGGCCATTTTTTTTTGATTCTCATCCCCCTCCCGAGGACGTGCTGCTCCATGAAATTTCTTGCACTCACCGACCCAAGGCACACACCTCTCTATTTCACGTCCTTCCACGTGGAGGCAACAGATCGTGGCCTCTCTCGGAAACGCAGCTCGGCAGAAACGATGGAGCTGAGAAGCAGAATAATGAATTGCTGCCGCCTGCAGATAAAGGCCACTTGTGGTGAGCATCACGTCTCTGCTGCGACCAGCTTGAATCCCAGCTGAGCTCACGCTGAGCTCCACCACCCCCGCGCTCCCCTGCTCCCTCCCTCGCACATCTGTGACCCCCAGCTGCTTCTCAGCCCTTTTTCACCACCTCCTCCTCTTCCCTTTTCCCCTTCCCGTTTTACTGATCCTCTCTTAATAAAACCACTCACCTCCTAGAAAGCCAGAGTGTGACTGTGGGGCTGTTTCCCTTTCACTCCATTCCTGCTCCCTCTTTCCCTCAGTGTAAGCTCTCCCGGGCACGGACTTTCCGTGTCTGCCTGGGACAAACACATCATTATGGACTTTCCATAACCCCCGGGATAAACGCATCATTATGGACATTCCATAACACCACCAGTCCCCTTTACCCGTGCTGGTCAGTCAGATATCCAGCAGCTAAACCAGATTATTAATTATTATGTTTAAACGCAATAGGTTTCTTAGCAAAAAAAAAGGCATTTTTGGAGCACGCTGCACGGCGACAGTATTTTTGTCTGGTTTGTCTCATGGCTTCCTCGGAGCAAGAGCCGACTCTTTGAGCCCTGTATTGCTCTGAGCATGTTGATGGTGTACTGGGAGCAAACAGGTCATTTCAGTTCATTAATACAAATAAACTCTAATTACAAGGAGCAGCCAATTAAAACGGCACAGAGGGCATCTCCCATGCCTGGGGTAGCAGCCGAGGTGGCAGATGCTGCTACTGCAAGGCCTCAGGACTCCCTCCTCCCCGCACAAGGAATCTCAGGAAGGTTTCCCAAGAGGCTGCTGCTTCTCCTCTCGGCCTGATGATGATGGCAGCAAATTAGGGCAATTTTTCACCAGTGATGCTGTCGGTGCCTTAAGAGCAATGCAGGTCCTGGGGCCGTTGGGCTGCAGGACACGGCCATGGGTTTATCCCGGTGCTTGCCAGCCCCACAGCACAGCACATGGTCATTTGGCCACTTCTGTGGCCACCTGGGGCTCCGATGGGGCATTTCTACAGGCCCTTGGTTGTGTTGGGCGTGCAGGCAGCATTTGGGCTGCCAGGAGTAAAAGAGATTTTTTTTTTTTTTTTCTCCTAATTTCAGTTTATGTCCCATTTCAGTTTATGTCACACACTCGGGTCCCAAACAGGGTATTCCTTTTTCCTTCCATCTAGGGATGTCAGAAAGGAGGGATCAAAGCACTGAGGGGATCAAAACATGAAAGCCAGAATAAATGAAGCCGTGAAGAAATGGGAACGGAGCTCCGCTCCCCGAACGCAATTAACCTTTCCAAGAACAGATAATATTCCCAAATTAAAGGACGTGGTAGGGCACAGAAATGCATCCAGGTCATGTGGGAGAGACGGAGTGAGCGGAGCATCAAGGCAGATGCAAACAGAGGGAGGAGATGGCATCAGTCGCCGGCGCAACCACATAAGGAGCGCCCCGGTCGCCAGACGCCCGCTGCTTAATTGCCTTCTCATTAACAGCAGAGATTAAAGGGTTCCCAGCCCTCCCAGCGCTGGCGGGTTCCTCAGCCCAGGGCGCTTTGGTGAACGCCCCCCCCCCCCCCCAAAACACGGGCTGGTTTTGCTCTCGCTCCTCTGCCCCCCATCCTCCAGCCAGGGTTTGGGGGGGGCGTGACACGACCAGCCGCTGCCCCCAGACTGCCCCCACCCGTAGGCACCTTCTCCCCGGGCGGCCGCAGTCCGGGAGCCCCTCCCAGCCCGTTCTCCCTCCCCGCTTGGAAAGGGGGCTCAGCCCAAACGGGGTGCCGGTGCCCCCCAAAACCCCCGCCCCGGAGCCGCCCCCCCCCCGCCAGCCCCGCCCCGAGGGCGCCCCCTGGCGGTTGCCCCGCGCCCCGGCGGGAGGCGGCTCTCGGCGGCGGCTCGGCGAATCCCGCGGGCTCCCGGCGAAGGGGCCGAGCCCCCCCCCCCCCCTTCTTTGCTCCCCCTTTTTCTTCCTCCTCCTTCTCCTCCTCCTCCTCCTTCTCCTCCTCCTCCTCCTCCTGCTGCCGCCGCTGCCGGGCTCCGCTCCGCCTCGCCAGCCGGGTGCCCCGGCCCTGCCGCACCTCCCCGGCCTCCGCAGCCCCGGCCCGGCGGGCGGTGAGTCCTGTGTCCCCCCCCTCCTCCTCCTCCAGGGCAGCTCGGGGTGGCCACGGGGAGACGCGGGGTCGCCCCTCATCGGGGGGAGGGCAAAGCCCGGTGCGGCGGGAAGGGGGGTCCGGCCGGCATCGGGGTGCGGTGAGAGCCCCCACCGGAGGGGGAAAGAAGGCTCGGGGCATCTCCCCCCGGGTGCTGGGCATCTCCCCCCGGGTGCTGGTGGCCGTGCTCGGGCATCCTCACCCGGAGATGGAGGATCCTGTTCAGGGCATCCCCTCCGCCCGGGTGCGGGGGGGCCGCGCTTGGGGCTTTCCCCACCCCATGCCGGGGAAATAGGGGTCCTGCTCCCCCACCGGAGGGATGGGGGTCCCGCTCCGGGGATCATCCCCACGGGGCGCCGGGGGTCCTGCCCGAGGCACTGTCCTGGAGGATCGGGTCCGTCCTTGGTGCATCCTCCCCGGGGGTTTGGGGTACCGGGAGGGCTGAGCTCGGTGCTGGGGGATTGGTCCTTCCCCACAACCCCCTCCCGTGCCATCCCCATCCCGGGGCTCAGCATCAACAGCCCTTTTTCCCGGTCAGCGGGGCCGGGGGCTCAGGTGTCCCAGGAGCAGGAGCTGCTTCCGCAGCGTTTCCAGAACATGTCTCTTACCCAGCAAAGCTCCGGGCTGGCAGAGCTCTCTCTGACCTTTGTTTTGGGGGTCTTGTCATGGGTGTCATCCCTCCCCGAAGCCGTGCTGGCTTTGGGGCTCCTTCCCCACGACGCTACCTTGGAGCCCCCTCCTTCCCCTGGGTTGTAAAATGCCCATAAACATCCCCTACCCCCGGCGGCACCACTCAAAAAAGCAGATTTCTTGGGAGGAGGCACAGCATTACGGTGCATTTATACAGCACGATGAACCACTTTCATGGTGCCTGTGCTCGAGGGAACATCTCACCATCACCATACCTGTTTGTTTGGGCATTCATCTGTCTGGAAAATGCAGCCTCTTCCCTGGCTAATGCTGGGCTTGTTCTTGCAGAAACTGTTTAGTGTGTCTAGACAAGGATGATGAAGAGCAAAGTGCCTGGAGCTGTGAATGATGAGAGCTCAGCTATCTCTGCAGCTTTAGCTTCGTTGTACAGCGCTGATAGGTGCTGCTCCACTGCTGGGTGCTTTTGGGTCTCTGGTTAACAAATACCCGGGGACTGGCCAGTAGATTGCAGAGATTTGCTTCGTGGAAGAGGAAGGGAAGACGAATGCAGGCAGCTCTTCATCACAGGGGCCTGGGAGAAGCATCACAGAGAGTTTAACCAGACTAAAATGAACAGAGAAAGCACAGAAAATGATGAATAAATGTGTGATGAAGGGGAGCAGGGGAAAGGCATACATCAGCTTGTTTTCTGGAAGGTAGCACAGAGAAGTTCATGAATGTCTGTGTGACACTGAGAAGGCACTAAAAAAAAAAATAAGTTGCATTATGTATGAGCATGGAATAAATAAAGCCCTTAGGACAAAAGACTGAAACTAGGGATAATGTACATCTTTAATACATATTCACATGAAAAAAGTGTATTGAGGAGAGAAGGCTTTAATATAGAACAAAATCAAGGGGAAAAGTGGATTTATGAGTGTTCTTAAATACTTAAGAACACTTAAATAAAAGCGCTTAAATAAAGACAGATGCAAACACCTGTCTCCATCTTAGGTATTTACTGACCTTCACAAAATCTGCTCTTCAGTCCTACAAACCTTTCTCTGTGTGAGTTGCCCATCTGACTTGTCCAACTGTCTGAGTAAATTAATGAGGAAGACTGACGTGAGGACAAAGTGCCAGGACTGAGCCTGGCGGCAGCAACACATCAATCACAGTCACAACGTGACAGGTAGATTCTCCTCCCAGTAAATCCATGTGTGAATCTATTTCTCAGCTCTGGGAAAGACTCATTTTGAGAGAGACCACACAAAGCATCTGTTTCCGAGTCACAAACGTATTCTAGAAACATTACACATAAATATTATTGGGATCTGGCAGTACGTGAGGCCAGAAGGTTTTATCTAACTCATGGTCTGGAACACAGACAGATGTGACTCAGTGTTTTGGGGCCATTTAGTGCAAAGTGAACAGAAGATGCTGCAGTTCCTTGTGGGTACAGGTACGGGGATGAGCAGGTCCAAGGTGTGTTTTATCCATGAGCAGAGGAAATCGATTCTGAGAAGTGCTGAGCATCTTGAAGTTCCTCCAGAGCCTCTGGGGGGTTGTCCCATTTTAGGGTCTGAACCTACAACCTGGTCTGACCCCAGCAGCTGGGCTAATTGGGCAGGGAGGGCCTGGCCCCCAAGCAAGGGGGAGTTTAGGTCCTCCAGGAAGGAGCTGGACTGGTGACAATTTTATTTGGGCTAGTGAGAATTTTATCTGGCCTGGGGTTAGATGCCATCACACCTCAGTGTCCTCTCTCTGTCCCATCACCCTGGACTTTCTCACCCTTTGAGAATTCGGCTTCTCAGTCGAGCAAAATCTCTTCCCATATAAATATATATAAAATTTATGTCAACAAATAAATTGAGAAAATTGCTTTTGGGCTGTTGTCTGGGTGATGCTGGGAAGGAGAGGCGGGTCCTGGAGGAGCAGACACCAACTCCACATCTCAGGAAAAGGGCTGTTAAGCAACTAGGACATGTGTTGATAATTAGGTGAAGCTTGTTATGTTTGCTCTGGGTTTTTCATTTCTGTTGACTGGCTATGAATTTTCTGCACTATGGCTGCTTGTTTACAGCATGGCACCTAGCTTAAGCAATTAATCAGTTTTAAGAGACTCTGCTAATGTCCCTCTTGACATCCAAAGGGCCTGGTTAAGTGAGTCTGCCTCTAAATACTCCACAGGAGCCGAGAGGGGAAGGAGACAGAATGAATCTCCTCCAGTGCATCTGCAGGCTGCAGTGTATGGGAGAGAGTCAGAGTTAGAAATTTACTTACAATTTGATTTATAAAACAAACAACTTCAGAATGACCAGCTATAAAAAAAACAAACAACAAACAAACAGTTAAAAGTTTATAAAAATGCAATCTCTTCAACATTTGGGCCAAATCCCATAAAATACCAAATAAATGTAGTATGTACGGAAGTGCCCTTCTCTGGACCCGTACAACATAGATTTTCTGCACACAAACCCATTTCTGCCTTGTCAGAATATCCCCAGTAAACTCTCACCGGGTGATATTGCCTTGGCTTTTGAGAATTACACTGCTACTGTCAGCCCTGGGCACGTCTATCCAAAAAGCAATGTCAATATAATAGAGAGTAAGTGACGTATCTGTGAATTACAAAAAGAATAATTCATAGGTAATTTTCAACTACAGAGAATAATTTATAGGTGCCTGATGTGGAAAGAGAATAATTTATGGGGAACCTGAATTGCATGTAGAGCACAGGTTACTGTAAGAAAGGGCCTGTATCGACTGCTGAGCTGTCACGTGCTGAGATTGGATTTTGGGGGCATTTCTTGTAAAAACAACCACCGTGGGGGGAAAAAAATAATCTGACAAATTCCATAGCAAAAAGATTTGTGTAATACACCCAGTCTGATCTGAAACCCGTGTTACCAAAAGCCAGATGTATGGCCTGTGTTGTCCTCGGAGCTCCTGCCCCACAGCATCCACCACAACCGGGTTCCTACAATGTAACCGCTGGGAAAAGCTGTGGGCAAGGAGCCTTTGGGTTCTGTGTGTCCCCACGACACTGCATGGGTGGGGTGATCAATAAAATGAAAGACAAGAATAAGAGAAAAGAGAGGGAGGTCTCCATACACTGGATTAGGATTCCTGGCACAGGCTGGGTCCTTCCTTGTGCTGTCAGGGTCTCCGTGGGTGCCAGGAGGGCACAGACGGGCTCTGCTCCTTCGTACAATCCAATGCGGGTGCTCCTCGTTTTGGAAAAATCACAAGTTTAGCAAATGGCTGCAAGACAGAATGACAAAATGCAGATTGGGAATGGATTGCTTTTTTTCTAATGGTAAAAGGAGAGAATGGCACAGGAGTGGATGGGAGGAGTGTCTCCACCTGCAGCAGATCTTTACATCATTAGTTTGCTTAGAGCATTTCCTCAAGTGCAACTACAAGTTTTTTGTCCTTTTAAATAAAGAGAGCTACTTTCTCCTCCTCAGGACTTGCTACTCAAGTCCTACGCCTTGTCATTAAACAAGGTGCCAAATTATCTGCCTTTAAAAACATGGTGTCTCCCTCCTATATACCTGAAGGGCATGAGGAGGCGTCGGTGCTTCCACTTCTTCATCACCACCTCGGCGTCTTAAAAACTGAGGGGAAAAAAAAAATATCCCAGCTAAAGTGCCATTCCCTCCTGAAGCACTGCACCAGGCACCCTCAACACAAGAGCTAAAAATTGCAAAGCCCTTTTGCACTACTTCAGTTAATGAAACACTATATTTATGTATTAGATCGAGCACAGATAACATCTACTGCAGTTAATGTTGTAAAACAGCTTCTTTTTTAAACTGCTGAAGTTGTCCGTCAAATTTTTCTGAAGCATTACATTTTCCTCAGTGAAGTATTTTAGAAAAGCTCGTTAAAGAGAAGTAATTGGGCTGGGTTTGGAGAGCGTAAGGGGTTGCTGCTGTTCTGTGGGAAGCAATCCTGATGTCTGGAGGAGGAGGAGGAGGAGGAGAAGGAGCCACGTGTTGCTCCAGACTCGGCGCCGCAAGCAAATTCCTGTGCGTGAGCTTTGCAATCATGGACGTCCTCGGCCACGGTGGACACGCACAAAACATCCATGCTCATAGCTGGGAACGTCTGGAGCTGGGTGAATGTCCCCTTTTAGCAAGCCTTGGGAAACAATGTGTGTCCCACAGCTTTGGGTACTCACTCTATTCCATGGGAGACCCCCGGGGGAACACATGCGGAAGGACTGTGCGCTCATTGTGTCTCCCTTGCATACATCCACTCCTTGCTGCTTCCCATTTAGAAAAGAGAAATCCATTCATTTTCTCACCAGCTCCTCCTCCCCCAGACCCACACTCCATTTACTGCCAGGAAGCGCTGATGGAAGCTGCTTCTCAGAGACCTCCTCTGACAAGATCGCCCTCAACCTGGACCAAGTGCAACATCTCTCCTTGATTTCTCCAGGAGCAGCAGGCAGGCAGTAGCTCCCAGCATCACATCCTCCATCAATTTTCATACCCTTGAGAGCTTCTGAGTCTAACTTTGCTCTGTGTATGACCAGAACAACGATGCTTGTATTTAAAGTTCATGCAGAACAAGTGAAAGCTTGGCCCTCAGCAAAGACAAAAGTCCTGATGACCTGGTGGGGTCAGACTCTCACTTTGTCCTCCCAAATCTAGAAGTAGGGAGGGTGGAGATTTGGGTGACGAAGTGCAGAACAACCTCACACGAACCCTTGTTGCTACCTGTAACAAACAGAAGAAGCAGTTGGGCCATTTTGGGGGGTAATAATAAGAAGTGGCCGAGAACGCATCATGGCAGGTTTTATTTCTAAACTTCCCTTGGAGTAGGGCCTTTGTGTGGCTTCAGACCCCACTGTGCTCTCTCCGTCCGCCTTTAATGCCAGCGAAATACAAAGCCTGCAAATAGAAAAGAGAGCTGCTCACCCTCTCCCAGGCTCCATGCCCTTAGCACCAAAAAAGATCATACAAAACAAGTCTTTTCTAAGGGCTGCTCAGTGTCTTCCCGAGGGTTAGATGGAAAGAAACTCCATGTTCATTTTAATGGGCTGTCACCTTTCTCTCACGGTGCAAACTGCCAGAGCCTTCTCTGTATTACCGAGGGAAGGCTTTGGCTCATGGTGGTACTATTTTTTAAATATTGAATTTTCTTGTTATATTGCAGTCCTCAAGGACCACTGAGTATCTTGACCTGAGAGAGCTGGGCTACAGACCCACTTAAATGATAGACTTAACCAGTTCCTCTGAAATAAACGAAAATAACGATGGTGATGGTCAGCAGCTGATATATTTGTTATCCACCCAGAAAGCTTGTCTGGTTTCTTTTAGGTTAGTATTAAGTTGCCTAATGGAAGAGAATACTTCCTAGAAACCCTTTTGTGTGTATCTCCCTGTGGATTTTCATTCTGCTGTAGACAGAACAGGACACTTACCTGTGGTAGGCAGCTTTGCCCCAGGTCCCTCTTCAAAATACTCTAATTCTACTTCGAGTGGTCTCCTTACAAAAAATGAGTGTCTCTGGAGAAATCCAGACATAGGTTAGCCATAGGGATTGTACTTTTCCTCTTTCTCTTCCCTTTCTCCAAGACATCTACTGGAATATCCATAAGTGCATAAACTGCAATGGGAAATCGGTTCCTGACTTCTGCAGCTTTGGAACATGCCATGGACCTTTTCCTCTGAGAGCCCCAAGGAGTGTGTTTGAGCTCAAGCAAAAAGGAACATCACCTTTCAACATCATATCAGGGCCAGCATAGCCAGAGGTACAACACCCAGAGGTATTTCCTGTGCTATTGGGACTTTTTGGGATGGAGCACCAAAAAAGTATTAATAATCAAGCTATCTGATTTAACCCAGACATCTGGCAGCGATCATGGGCTGTGCATTCTTGAGCACCATCTACTGGTACGTTGGCCATGAACCAGTGACACACACACAGATGTAGAGCACCCTGAAACAGCTTCTCCCACGTAAACCCATAGGGCTTCTGGCCAGCTCTACATACAGTATTAATCAACCAAACCTCACAGCTGGGATCTTGGGGCAAATGGCCTCCAGAGCAAAAGCATGAGAAGGTTTCCAGGTCCCTGGGGAAGGCCACGTGCTGATGGTTGTGTCCCCTCCTGCAGGCCGTGCCACAGCCGGTGGGTCTCTCCGCGATGCTGCAGTGCAAACACGCTCAGGAATTTAGCTTCGGGCCCCGGGCTCTGAAGGACGCGCTGATCTCCACCAACCCAGCCCTGCAGGAGCTCTACACCAAGGCTTTCTCCAGGGCAGAAAAGCTGTTCCTCTCCGAAGCCTACAACCCGCAGAGAACGCTCTTCTGCACGCTGCTCATCAGGACGGCTTTCGACTGGCTCCTCAGCCATCCCGATGCCCCCGAGGACTTTGAGACGTTCTACCACGCCATGATGAGGAGGAAGCAGAACTTCTATCGGAAGCACATTTACCTTCAACCTATAGGTAATGCGGGCATCTTCACTGAGCCACCTGGAGAGATACAGGAGGGAGGTGGGTGGTGCTGGATGCTATGAACATCCTCTCCTAAGGACCAACCTGCAAAATGCAATTGCCATAGCAAAGTAACACCAAGGGCTCTGATGTGCCCCCAGTCCAGAGTCACAAGCCATCATGACAACCATCAGTAGACCTGCCCTGTAAAGGGCACGTGTGTCCCAGGGTGAGACTTGCTATGACTATATGTATGCATACACACATACGTATGTATCAATACGTAAAACTGCTGGGTAAAACAGCATTTTTGGAGCTACATCCCCACTGGGTCATTGAAAGCAGCCACCCATTCCCACACCAATCTTTCTGCATGACTTAAATAGGAGACAACCTTCCTGGCACATCTGCTCTGCTAACGAGAGAGAGTGCACTAATGCCCCCAGCCACCTCAGAAAAAGCCCCCTCTTCTCCTCCTTATCCATAGAACCATCTAGAGCCATCTGCTCCCCCCCACCAGTTAACTTCAGAACGAACCCAGGTGCTGTGGCCAGCCCCACAAAACCCCTTTGGACCTTATGGTTCACCCTGGCTTTAAGGAATTGATTCATTAATTCTCTTCTTAGACTTGATTGAGGGGCCCGCCGGGCTTTCCCTGCTGGATTCCCTCCAGAGCTGCGTCGAGTCTTTCTTCCTGGGTCTCCGCGTGAAGTGCCTTCCCTCCATCCCCATCTCCTCCATTCACTGCTGCTACCGCCACAGCCAGGACACGGACAGGGTGCAGCTTCACACAGGTGAGGACCTGGCAGTGGGAAGCCCGGGCAGACCTGAGCTTGGCACGGGGGGCACGAGCCCTCCCTTAGGAAATGCCCGAAATAGCCCTTCATTGCCTGAGCAGGGAGGGGATGAGGAAGGGAGTGAAAAGGGAGAAATCCTGTTCCCATGGAAAACCCAGAACTCTGAGGCTGGAAACAGGAATAAAACACAAAGTGACTTTCATCATATTTTCCTCTGCTGTTTGTATCCCTCAGTGCTATTATGCTTAGGTCCCGGTCGGCAAAGCCATGGGATGGGCTCTGTGGGAAGGCCCTGTTGGTCTGGTGGAGTCTGAGCTCTCCTGGCTCTTCTCCAGAGCCAAAGTAAATGCGTGGCCTGGGTGGTGCAGGTGGGGAACTCGCTGGACTTTCATGTGAGGAAATTTGGGTTCAAGTGTCACGCAGCTCCCCAGGGAAAGGGGACTGTCAGCTGCCAAACGCCCCCTGCACAAACATCCCTCCGGAAGGGGCTGTTTGCAGGTACCATGGGGCAGCAGGAGGTTGGCACAGACCCAGTGCTGCAGCTTGGGGCTGAAATGCCCGTAGGGAAGTTCTTCTGCTTCCAGGGGTTGATTTCCGTGGGTCAGTACTGAGTTCACCCACGTCTCAGCCCTTAGCTCTGCTTTGCTTTAACTCTGGGCTCAAGACCACTGCTCCTACTTTGATTTGAGGGGATGGGCCACACGTGGTTCTTCATCCCACACGCTGAATGAAGCAGCTCTGCCTATTCATGGCTTGGATTGCATCCTCCTTCCCCTTAACAAGTGAAATTCCAGCCCTTGCATGCCTTCCAGAGAAGCTTTAATTTAATGACCTTCTTTCATGTATTTGCCCAGATGGGATCCTGAATTTCCTGAAGAACAACAAGCCCATGGATGCCCTGTGTGTCCTTGGACTGACTCTGCTGGACCTTTACCCGTGTGAGACCTGGAGCTTCACGTTCAGCAAATTCCTGCCAGGACAAGGTGGGATTGGTGTCCTGTGATCTCCCAGCACAGTGTGTGAATAAGGCAGCAACGTACCAAAAAGCTTTCCTTGGGGGACTGGAATAGCTAAATTTTATCCTTAACATTCTATTTGCTCCCTGATATGAGGAACTACGTTTTCCCAATTTAAAATTAGGGGAGTCAGGGCTCCTGATCCAGACAAAGGTAACTGAGGTGCTACAAACCTTTTGGGAAGTGTGTTTCATCGTGCCCCCTGCGCTCAGGTGAGAGGCAGCGGTGAGAGAGCTGACGCCTGACTCGAACGTGCCTCTCTTTACAGAAGTGGGAGTCTGCAGCTTTGCCAGATTTTCCGGGGATTTCCCCCAGGCTGGGTGTAGCAGCTTGAATCCACTCATGCAGAAGGAGCAGTTGAGTGAAGTCAGCAAGGAGAGCAGAGAGCAGACGTTGCCGTTCAGTGCCCAAGAGATGGTCCAGTGTTGTAAGGTAGGACCAGCCATCTCCTCCACCCCCTATTTCTTGCCACACAGGGTTAAACGTTTCAGGCCTGGGCATCATCCCTGTCTCAGCCCAGTGGAGACTCAGCTCCCAGGAGATGCAGGGCATCACAGCCAAGTCCATGCATCTAAAGCAGTCCTGAAGAGCTTGTCTTTTAGTGCCAGTGGAGCAAACTCTGGCATCAGCTGTATAGTGAGGCTGCAGGACTTGCCTTAATGGCATGGAACACACCGGGATAAAGGTGGGACCGTGTCTTCCTCAGACCCTGGTATCCATAAGAGGACAATGTGCCAGCCCTGCTTACATTGGATGGATGAGAAAAATCCCTAAGAGAAGTTTGTATGTGTGTTTATATGCAGATGCTCCCAAACATCCTCTTCACGAGTGCTGTCCTCCCTCATCCCAGCATCTCCCCCGTGCCCTCCTGCCAGCTCTGCTTCTCCCAAAGCTGGCCCAAGGGGAGCAGTCACACCAACACCTTCCGTGCCATTTCCCTCTGCCTCCTCTGGTATTTGCTCAGGATTTTCTAGGCTGAGGTCTCTTCCTGTAGAGATCTCAAATGCTGTTAGACAGGGGTGGGAGGAGGAGGGGAACGCTCCATCCTCAGCCTTTCCCTGGTTGCCAGTTCCCAAGGCAGTCGTGCTTGGCCAGATGACTCGTTTTTGCTTTGGCACAAACGTTGAGAGCGTCTGCTTTGGAAGGACCAGATCTGTTATTGCCAGTAGCTTCTTATAGATTTCTCTCATGGATGATGCTGCTCTTTTCAGGCCTCACTGTGTGGGACTGTTTCTCTTCCTTGAAAAAGCCAAACCCAACACTACACTGTCCTTGAGGAAGAGGGTGACAGAACGCATTATCTACAGGGTCTTCCCACATCTGCTTCTAAAAAAACCTACCCAGTCCTCCTCCTCCACCATGCAAACATGGATGGTGGGGTACCTGGGAAGAAGGGAGCCATGTTCTCCTTCCACCTGGGAAAAGCCCAGGCTGAAGGACTCCCAGGGCTGAGCAATTGCTCAGGTTCCATTGTCAGGGAGCAGGGAAGGTAGAACAACAGAGGAAGCAGGACTGACCGTGTGCTCCTGTGATGTTTGCTTTCCCAAAAAGGTGACCTGTCACGAGATCTGCCACCTGATGGGGCTGGGGACCTGCCGCTGGCTGCAGTGCATCATGCAGGGCGCCCTGAGCCTGGACGAAGCCCTTCTACGGCCCCTGGAGCCCTGTCCCATCTGCCTTCGGAAGCTGCAGCACGTTGTGGGCTTCAAGCTGGTCGAGCGCTACAGGGTGAGAGACAGAGCCCTCCCCGGCCCTTCCTGGAGCAAGGGGACAGGGCAGGGAGCAGAGCAGCTCACCCCAAACCACAGCATGACACACTGCTACAGAGCATTTAAAAGGCAAACGCTGCTCTTTGTGCAAAGTGCCCAGAGAAAAAGGTTAAACCTAAATAAGGGGGATGTTGTAGACATGGTCTGTGAGAACTTCACACAAGCTCTAGAGCTTTTGGCTGTTTACAAGAAGGTTGTTCACAACACAACCACCTACCCATATTTCCCCAAAAATGAAGGTGGGGAGGGGTGGCAGGCAGATTCCAAGGCAGAGCAGCAATGGGAGCACTGCAGTTCTCACATCCATGCCAGACCACCATGGTCTGCTGCCTCTCTGGGGCTGATGGTAACAGGGAGGTAACCAGGCAGGTACTTTGCTGTAGTTCCTCTGTTTAAAGATCATAGAATCACAGAAAAGCTGGAAGGGACCTTGAAGATTGGATTCCAACCCCCCTGCCCTGGGCAGGGACACCTCCCAC
>BJBW01001972.1:27516-67458 GCA_004320125.1 Scolopax mira
AGCAAAGAATTTCTTCCCAATATCTCATCTAAATCTCCCTTCTTCTAATTTAAAAATGTTACCCCTTGTCCTGTCACTGCATTTCTTGACGAAGAGTCCCTCCCCACCTCCCCTGTAGCCCCTTCAGATACTAGAAGGCTGCTAAGGTATTAGGAAGTAATAATCTGGGATCCTCTCTCATAAGTGGAGGGTCCCAGAGTCATCATTTGCCTCTTCTCTCCCTTCCATGGACTTGATAACATCACATTTAGACAGCGTCAGGAATAGCACTTAGACACCCTCAGCTCCAGAAAGGGGTTTTTTTTTACCTCTGTTGTCTAAAAAGCAGGATTTAGTAGCTGAAAGGCTGGTGGAATATAAATAATTTCCCCATTCTCACTCAGAACCCTGTCTTCCCCCTGGTTACGATTCCTGTCTGACACACATCCCAGGCAGAGGCAGGATTTTCCACGGCTGCCTATTTTAAATTCTGTGGGTTATATTTGTAACAAGATATGTGCAGAATGAGAACGGGGATGCCTCCAGTTTCATTCAGCTTGGAATGAGCTGCACAGAAGCACGTGGGGGGGGGGGGGGGGGGGAAAACCAAAAAAAAAAACCCCTGGGGGGGGGGGGGAAAACCAACAAAAAAAACCACTTGGGGGGCTTTGCTGCTTCTCTGAGACCCGTCTCTGACTCCGGGGCTGTTTGGTCCCTGCGTCTCTTCAAGAAGTGCCTACACAGGAGCACCAGAGGGATAAACTCTGGTTTAAATAAACACCCGGCCTGTCAGAACCCAGTTTCTACAAGATCACTGCCATCTACACAAAGCTTTTCTAGAAGTGTTTTTGCCTTTACACCTGCAGTAAATGCTGTGATTCGCTCAGCATCTCCTGGCGCCTGAAGAGAGGATACAATTGCCAAACACCACATCTGCTTCCTTGACAAGGGAAAGCTCAGCTAGATACAGCACAAGCTGGTATAAAACAGTTGGGATAATCTCAGTGAGAAGAAATATAAATGCCAGAGATGAATTAAATAGTCAGGGAACCCAGTGAGAGCACGAAGCATTTGGAGGCAACATCAGACAGCAAAAAGTGACTCTCTAAGCATGTTTAGAGAGGTTGGGGCTGTCCAAGAGCAAGTCTGAAGTCACATTTCCCTTTGGAAAGCCAGGATGGATCCCCTCCTGCCACACAACGCCCCAGACACTTGTAATAAACACAGGAAATGCCAGACACCAAGCTGTCCCTGGCCAGGAGCAGGGAACTCCGCTGAAGCCTGAGGTGGAGACAGGGTTACGGGCAGAGGAGCACGTGGGGCAGGAAACCAGCCCTTACGCAGGAGGAAGAGCCCCTCAATTTATTTACCCGAGTTGCACTCTGAAACATACTCCTCTTTTTTTTTCTTATTTCAACACATCTGCTTCTTCCAGCCTGAGTCATCTGGAAAACTGAAAGCAAATCCCTTCTCCTGGTGATTCTGGGCTGCATCCAGCCCCTGGGATGGACTGCACTTATTTGCCTTAAATAATCCAGGTGTGCTCTTCGAACAGCCTCATCTCCACAGCTTTTTCCTCTTCTTGGGGAAGGGGACCCAGCAGCAATTGTGATTCGTTAGTCTTAGGAATTTTAAGAGACATTATAAAGTCACAGGTGGATGGCTTTGCTCTTCCCTTCGCTCGTCCGGCTCCTGTTGCAGCTTCTGGTGCCTTCTTTGCTTTCTAAGCCCGGAGGGAGGGAAGAGCTACTGGAAGTGGCACAAGGCAGGAGAAAAGTTGTTTCTTGACATCTTTTCTTACCCCAGAGGGAGGGGGCAGGATGTATTAACTCAGCTAAAAGAGCCCATTTTGTTCTTGTAGGAAATTCTTCCCCGAGGCTTCATGCACAGACCCAACTGAGAAACGGGGACGATTTCTCCCACCCACTCAATTTGAGCTCTTTAGCCTTTCTGTCACTTGCCTGAAGAGAGAGTAAAGGAGGAAGGGAAGGGGGAGGGAGCAGGGCTGGAAATCTCCTGCCCTTCTCAAACACCCCAAGCTTACCCTGAGCTGGGCACCTACAGACCCAGCACGGTGACCAGCATCTCCCATGAATAGTTTCTCAAAGCAATCCCAGGGCTTTGCAAAGGTATTTGCTGGGAGCTGCACAAAGTAAAGATGAGGAAGAAGGCCACAAAAGGTGTGAAAAAGCTGAAGAAACCCACACCAAAACACTCCCACACACACATCAAAGAGGCAAACAAGATCACCTTTTCTCCAAGGAGATCACCTTTTCTCCAGCAGTGACTGGAGCGCTGTGATTCATTCCCCAAAGCATAAGAAATAAATGTGCCAGGAGCAACCCGTTACATGCCCCATTGTAGCATTTAATATTTAAAAAGGAAATTGGCTCAGACATTTTCCTTTCATTAATTCTTTCCTGGAGCTCGGCCTTCCCCCTTGTGTGTTTCAGCTCAAGAGGGGAAGAGCTATTCTTAGGAATAAAATGCACGTTACCCCAGGAATTAACAACATGATGAAACGAGGCTCTTCACCTCTACCTATCTCAGAAGCTTTTACAATGCCACAGCTTCCTCTAGAGAGGTGCTGGTTTGGCTCTCCCAGGGATCACATCCACACAGCGAGGACAGGATTTGTGCCATTTTTCTCCTACCATCTTCAACAGTAAGATCCCACATCTGACCAGGGGCAGAACTGCCACAGATGCAGACTCCATGAAAATGAGGTGAGAGAAAACCCCTGCTCCGTAGGGTAACCATGAGTTCTCTGAACCCATCTTCTGGCAGAGAGGACCACAGTGTCTGAAGCTGAGACCCCCAAGATGAATAGGTTGTCCCGATGAAAGCCAGGAAAGGTACACGTGTTCCCCCCCCAGTTCTCTAACATGAAACCTTTTCCCCTCTTACCACAGAAACTCTACGCTTGGACACAGACCGTGTTGTCCACGTGGCCAAGAAAAGAGTCAGCAGACCTGTCCTCCTCGGAGGACATCCTTCCATACAGCTCGGACTCGGGGATGTGCTGCGAGAACGACTCCGAGGCGGTGACCTCCTTGTCGGAGCCGCTGACGCCGGACACGTGCAGCCAGGCCCTCTCCATCGGCCAGGAGCTGGACCAGGACGAGCACTTGTGTTCACTGGTGGAAGCTCAGAGCCAGCCCCAGCTCCCCGGGTCCACCAAGTCCACAGACATCATCAAAGACTACGAGCTGTGGCTGGAGACCTGCATCGCTGCCCTGGAGAGGAATGTCTCCGAGGAGGAGCTGGCTCAAGTAGACAAGACTGTGGACGCCCTGGCCAAGTGGGAAATGTTTACGGGACAACTGCCTGCTATGAAGAAGGATCTACCCTTTGCTAAGGACAACACCGGGCTACGGAAAGTTCTCGGAGACAAATTTTCCTCCTTGCGGAGGAAACTGAGTTCCAGAAAACTGTCCAAAGGGGAATCGTCCCCTCATCGTTGGCGGTGGGAGGAAAATTAGGCTGGGTCTGCCTTGGGCTGGGCCAGCTGCTCTCCCGCAGCTTTGGTCACGTTACTGCCCTGCTCCTGACCTGGCTCCCCAGAAGTTGTTGCTGTCAGAGAGAAACAGCAAGTCCCCACAGGAATAAAAGGTGTTTCTTTTTCTGAGATTGCTAACATATTTTTGATGCCATTGGTTCTTCTCTGGGGTTTTTTCCTGTGCCAGTCTAAGCGACTGTCAAGTCCTATGTAGGAGCTTGTATTTTCTTGCCCTGTTTCCTTTGGTCTAAAGGCAGGACGAGGTCCACACTAAACACAAAACATCTTCGTACAGAAGCTTGGCCCATCTGAACAAACAGATGCGAATGAAGCCAGGGCAGCTCTCCCCTACCTCACACTGCAGTCTGAAACACAGATTATATTTCTCCTTTTCCTTCCCCCCCCCCCAAAATGTCCTTCTACCCTGGTCACTGACCCATCAGCCGAGTGCAGGAGCCCACGAGAGGCTGAGGGACTCATGCAGGATTGGGGAGAATCATATGGGGTGGAAGGGACCTCTGGAGACCATCTAGTCCAACCCCCTCACCGTAGTGGGTCTACCCAGAGCAGGTCCCACAGGAACGTGTCCAGGTGGGGTTGGAATGTCTCCAGAGAAGGAGACTCCACCACCTCTTTGGGCAGCCTCTGCCAGGGCTCTGCCACCCTCACAGGAAAGAAGTCCCTCCTTATGTTTAGGTGGAACTTCTTATACTCCATTTCCTCTTGCCCTGTCCCTGGGCACCACTGAGAAAAGACCAGCCCCGTCCTCCTGACGCCTTCCCTTTAAGTATTTGAAGGGGTTGATCAGAGAGATGGAGAGGAACAGGGGTAGGTAGGGAGTGAAGCAGAAAGCCCCCTGGCAGCTCGTCTGCCACGAGAACAGCCTTAGTGTGATGACCATCTTTTGGGGGACACGCAGGGGGATCTCCAGAGCTGCCTCAGTTCAAAGCAAGCCGGGCTCGGAGCCACGAGCAGCAACTACTCCCGTCCTCTAGAGACTGGCACAGGAGAGAAACCTTTTCAAAACCTTCACTCACTCATTGATTATGATTTAAAAAGGGGGAACTACCCAAGCATTCCTCTCTCTCTGCCTTGAGAGGTTAATGCCCTGGCCCTTTTCCTCTTCCCCGCTCCATAAGTCACCCACCGAGTAGGAGTGGGTGCTGTGCTGGTCCCAGGAGCTGCCTTCCCAGTGCCAGGCCATGCTGTTCTCCTCCACCTATTTATAGATGGAGCTCCAGAGGATGACAAGTTTCAAGCCCCAGAGCAGCATGCTGAGGGGGGGAAGGCTGACACTCTCTCCATCCCCAGCTCCCTCAGCACCGAGATCTCCGCAGCTCACGGCTGCTTGGCCACGCTGCAGACTTCTCCCCCCCAAAAATATCAGCAGGTAGGACTGGGTCCAGTTGAGATGGGAGGAGAGAGGATGTTTCCCTCGGAGGAGCAAATTGTTTTTCCCAAGCACCTGCTCCATGCCCTTTGAGAGCCTCAAACCCCCCAGTGCATTTATTTTTTTGGGGGCAGGAAGGGAGAGGATCCATGGAAGACATTCAGGAAAAGCTCGAGGTTTACTCCTGCAGGTGAGCAGAAAAGATGAGCTCATAAGAAATTCAACTGGATTCTGGAAACAGGAGCAACTTCGCATCCATGTGATTCCTGCGGGGAGAGAAAGGGAGTTCTGGCTGCGGGACTGATGACAGCAATTCCTGGAAACCCTTTTTTCCAGGCCGGGTGCCTGGAGCGGAGCCGCTGCTGCCGCCCTCTCCTGGCAGCCCCAAAGGCCATGGGCTTCTCATCCAAGACATTCTTCCCAGCAGCAGCAATTTTCCAAAACAAATCCTGCTTGACTGACAAATCCACACACCGCCCCTATCCTCGCTCAGTTGTCTTAACTGATTTACTATTTTAAGCGAGAGATTATTATTTTTTTATTTCTTTTTTTTCCCCCCCTCAGCTGTGTTGGCTCTTCCTCATCTCTGTGCTGAGTCATGAGGCTGAACTGCAGAAACTTTCCAGAAAAATGCCAGAACCTCGGGATGACAGCATCTCCTCAGGGAAAAAGGCACCTTTCCATCGTGACAGGGGCCAAAGAAAACAGAGAGAAGGGGTGGCACAGAAAGAATTTGAAGTCACAGATGGACACTCCCTAAGTGGCACTGGGCTGACGGACTCAGCACGGGTTTCTGCTGAAGAGCTCCTGCTTACCAATAATAGCTATTTTTGACACTATCACTGACAGAACCACCATTTCCCAGCTCAGCTTGACCAGAAGTGCTCCAGGTGAGAAATACATGAGCACGGCAGCTCAGAGCTTCAGCTGCAGCGTGGGCAGCTCAGCAGGGAAAGGCAGAAAGGGGCTGAACACACTTTGAAGTCCTTGCAGGGCTGGAGGAGGGAAGGTCCACGTGCAATTAGGATTTTGCTCAGGCAGACATTCCTGTGGAGGTGACTTCTCTTCCCATCAAAGCTTTCCAGGCACCACACAACATTTTGTTCCCAGGGCCTGGAAGTGGAACTTTGCACTTACATGACATGCTCTGCACCAGTCTGAGCAAGGACTGGAGGCAGCCTGGGTCAGAGAGTTAAAAAATGACTGGCCAAGGTTACAGAGAAAATCAAGGTTATAAGCAGGACTAAAGCACAAAGGTGCAATTCCTATTCTTCTCTGCACGTACCAGAGTTGTAGAGGAGCAGAAAACAGCTGACAGAGGAATTTGAAGTAAAAAAAAAAAAAGGGAAGTCCCTAAATAAGATTTCCTGCATTTTAGGCAGCAGTCACCCCATCAAAGCAGGTTCCTGGGGTGATAGTTGGAAGGGGTGGGAACAGCAGCAGAACTTGTAGCTGATAGCCTGCTGAGTAAGCTGGGGAATAGAAATACAGATGAGATACTTAGGAGCCATTTTAGAAGGTCAAGCTGCAGATCATCCATCAGCAAGAAGGATCTGAGTACTCTGTATCAAAAGAAGCTACTTGCAGAAGCTACTTGCAACTCTGCAGCCAAGAGCAGAGCTGGTTACAAATGGCTCAGGAACAGTTTCACAGCCCCCCATCCTTTCCCTGCCTCCTGGGTGCCCTGTCGTGCCAGGTTCCTAGACCAATGCCAGGTCTAGAAACAAGCTCTGCACGTGAGCTGGAGTTGCCTTCAGGAGGTCCCCCAGCAGAACCAGGTAAGTCCTTCCTGAAGCTGTTATCATTCACTTAAGGATCCCTAAGGCAACGGTACAACATGGATCTACATTAGACTCACCCAGCTCAGAACATCTAACACACCATCCTGTGGTCACCTACAGCATCCTCCACAGTCACAAAGTAACTCCCATCCTACCCTTCCTGCCCCAAGCTCCAAGATACTTCTTCTGAAGCAACTTCGAAAGCCTATAATCCTGAACAGAGCAGAAAACACAGTCTTTTAATAGTTTTACAAGCTCATAAAGACAAATATCCTCTCCAAGAATAAACAGGCAGAACATTCCACTCCTGCTCTTAAAACAAGAAGCTGCTATAATTGAACGGACTGGGGGTACAATGCAACCATCTAAGAAAAATAATAATAAAAAAAACCCCACACCACCCCCCCATAGTCTTTCCCAACTAGGGGTAAAACTGCCAACAGCTTGCAAAGGTGGGAGAGGAGAAACCAGGTATTTCACCAGCAGCACTTAGCACTTTCTGCATGGGACCACCTCCCTCCCTTAAAAAGGGAACTTTAAAGTCTTTTTCTGATGTGCAAAACTGAGGCTTTACAGGAAAGCTATTTTTTGGGTAAAAAATCCTGAACCCTCTTCCCAATAACCCTCCCTTCCTTAACACCATGCAGCTTCCCAAGATGCTGGTTGGTCTTGGGGAAAGTGCCCAGAAATATGGCAATTCTCGATAGTAACTGAATAAACTTCCTCCAGGGTCTGAAGAGGATAACGAGATCCCAGGCTGGAACTGGAAACCACAGGGATTTAATTTCTCTTCTCAAAGAGCCATAACGAACACTGAAATATTACTATACCACCCCAAACCTGATGCCTCGTGTGCTTTAGCAGAAACCCAAAGCTCTGAAGCCCTGCCTGCTCTGCATCTGAGAGAAGCTTCTCCCTGGGGAAATAGATGCGTTTTCCCTTTTATCTTCAGAGCACTGGATTATTCAAACTGCAGAAGAGAGACCCGGGGAGGTGAATTCAAAGTTTATATACTGAGTCCCTTGGGTACCAGCATTTATCAGCCCCAGACAGACAAACTTACCTGCAGGACCGATGCTTCAGGTTCCTAAGGGACAAGGTCTGCGCAGCTGAATTGTGACAGGGACCTCTTTGCTGTATGAAGCAGGACAGATTAAGATGCAGAAATGTTAATATTGTCACTAAGATACCCTGATCCAAGCCTCCCACTTCCAATGCATCCCAAATAGAAGTTTAAATCCCAGGGGAGCGGGTGCAGGGTCACTGGGTGGGCACACTCCAGTGAAAATGCTTTTATTTTGGTTACAGCATTAGAAATTCAGCAATTCGGACATCAGAGAAACTCCATCAAAACAGACCAAGCAAACCCCAACCAGCTTTGGAGCAGACAAAAGTGACAACTCCAAACCACCCATTTCCCTGTCTCTTGGTCAAGTGTCTCCCCAGCCCCTGCCCCAACACCAGCCTGTTCCAGCTGATGTTGCCAGGAAGAGCTTGACCTTGCTCTGGTGAGGAACCCCCTAAACTCTTATGTTCTATGTCCTATCCTGCAGGGCTGTAACTGACAGGAATATTTTGGCTCAGAAAAGGGCCATTTAACTTTCACAGAGCTGGCCAGAGAGATCACCTGGAGCTGCTGCTGAGAGCTTCTCAGATTAGGAAGTAGGTGACCACACCTGAGAACCTCCAGGGAAAGGAATGGTTGAATTTACCATTCCCACAGCTTGATGCAGCCGAGGGAGTAACATTTCCCATGAGGAGTGAAAAAAAAAAATCTCAACTTGTGTCCCTGCCAACGTAACCGATGAGACATTAACAGTTCACACAAGAAACAATTAAGACTTGCCACAAAGATCTGCCAGATGTGACCTTTCCAAGCCCCAGCGAGGAAAGGTTACTGACATTCCCAAGAACTGGAGCTCAGGTTTGGCAGAATTAGCTGACGCCAGGAGGGCAGTGCAGTGAGAGAGGGACAGGGATGGCTCTGCAAAGGTCACTGCTTCCTGGGGCTGTTACCAGATGCTACACAGCAGAAGAGGAATCTCTAACAGGTGTTAACGACTCAACAGGCTTAATTATTTTCTCTCTCCCCGAGGTTAAAATACACAACCACAAACTCTGTGTCTCCCCTTCCACTTCCCATCAGTTCTGGTGCCTACGCCAGCTCCAGAGGGAGGAGCTGGAAGTTTTAAGGTTAATGTTTCACCAGCTCAGGAAGAACGACTCAGACCAGACCTGGGGAGGTGGGAGATAAGATTTACAGAGCAAGATTTTATTGCATGAAGCTGTAGTTTCACGGTGTTCATGCTGGGATTTGTTCAAAATGAGGCTCTCCTGAAGGAAATTTTTGAATGAAGCAAAAGAAAAAAAAGTCACTCTGGACTTTGTTGAAAGATAAAACCCACGAAGAACAGTATAACAAGTCAAGTTTTAATAGATTTATAAAATTCATATATACAAAACAGTAAACTAAGTCACCAAAGCTATAAAATACACTTTTTACACATCACAATATAATTTTATCTAGTACACAGTTTTCATAAATTGAAACTATTACAGCAAGTAGCTGCTTCTATCGTGGATGCTGTTTTGGTGCTAGAAAGACACTTATGTGAGCAGTCTGGAACTGTGCTTTTACTTTATGCATTTTTCACCTTCTTTTAGTTTGTCACTGGTTTTAAAGTACTTTCCTGTGAATTGTTAGAAAATTAAGGCTAAACTCAGGCCTTTCTCGCCCAATGCAGTGAATTGGTTTAAAAAAAAAGACTGATATTGCATAGTATGTGTGTTACAATGCATAGGCACCAGAGAGCAAGGAAATTGCAGAATAAAAGATAACATTAATTGGCTTCCTAGCTACATGATTGTGTCACAAGATAACTTTGTGTTTTGTCAGTTTGCTTTCATACATATTGAATCCATAAACAAGAGAACTCGTCACAAGAGCAATAAATACTAGCCATTTCGTTAAGTGGAGTCTCCAGAAATACCATTTAACATTTATCATCAATTCAAGCTCCTCACACTGGAGCTACCAGTTGGGTTCCAGCTACCGAACCCTGTTTGCTGGAAAACAGCTCATTATCCCAAGGACAGGTAATGGCTTCGATGTGAACAGGAGTTTGGAGACACGTTTTCAGACCTAGGCCCCCCCCAGCACGTTTCCCAAGTCTTGGGAACCACCAAAAGGATCACTTCTCTTCCACATTCCCCTCCTCCCTGCCATCTTCTCCCAGCCTTTGTGCCCACCCCCTGCACACAAGCTCAGCACGAGAGATTGCTGGGAAGTATGAGCAGAGAAGCAGCACTATGTAAAAAAACCACATTACTTCCCACATACGATGCTCTTTCTTGGGTCCTACTCATCCAAAAGTTTTGCTCTCCGTCAGTTGTGGTTTTTATTCAAATAATGGCAATAGTCTCAGCCCTGAAATTCTTCTCGTGCCCTGGTATCTTGCAGAAAGTGTACGTAGGGGTTGGAAAGGAGTAAGACGCGCTGTCTGGCCAGAGATCTGCACAACCTGTTTCAGCTGGAATTGAGTTTTAGGGCTCAGTTAAGATGGAGAGGGATGAAGTGGGAGGGTGTGCAGCTGCAGCAAGGCCAGCCTGGCCAGCCCACTGCTGGTCATCCACACTCTGGATGTGGATGGCTCTCTGGAGTCACTCAAAGCTTCTAGGGTCAATGCAGATGGCATTTCACTTCAATACAGCCAGTCTTCAAGCACCAGCAGCTTTTGGGATCTGTTTAGAAAATAGCTCCTCTCTCTTGCTCTCTCTTCCAACATACTTTGGCTTTTTTTTTTTTTTTACCAGAACACCCACTTTGGAAGTCAGTGCTGCTCTTTCTTCCCCTCTCTCCGACTGTGACTATTTTCACATTGGACAGAAGATACGGCCTTGGGGCACACAGGTTGTGATACAGTTCATCGAGCCAGACACAGAACCACCAGCACTGACACTCTACCACCTCCACGCTCCCCACCCAGTAAGAAAAACAAGCATATCAACACACAGACAAACTTCAACACCGCTTTCCAAATGCCATTAGAAAGATAAAAATGTTAAGGATCAAGCTGAGCTGCCCAACACCCAGAGAGAGCATGGCCGGGTTAGCAGAGCAGCAGCTTCAGCTCCAAATATCCTGGCTTTACTCATTTCCATCTATGTAAAAAAAAGATTAGTGTTAAAACAAAGAAGTGCCCACCTCACAGCACAAAGCAGAGATCACCCCAGCTAATTACAAAACAGGCAATATTAAAAAGCACTAGGTCTTTTCTTGTCTTGCCAAGCACTTCCTCACTAGGTTAGAGTCCTCAGCTAGAAGCACGTGGAGTCAGTGCTAACTCAGCCCGAGTCTGCCCAGACCACACCAGCCCTCCCCTCCTGCAAGGGATGCTCCCTAAAAATCTGTTGAAACCCCATTGACAAGAGCAGGCACAGACGTGCTACAGTTGCTACTGAAACTTCCCATGTAACAGAATTACTAAAGAGAGTACTGAGGTAAAGAGTTGGCAGTGCTGTATTAAAAACCCCTGACTACACCATGTGATTTTATATTAGAAAAATTATACAGAAAAGAGGGTGCTGCTAAACTTCCAGGAATCGATATGGTTCTCATCGTGAGAGACCAGTGTTTGGCTTTACAGGAGAAGCTGCACTGTACCAAGGTGTTCTTGCATGTTGGGTTTGTGTCTTGAGTTGGGCATCCATCAAACCATCCATCAAACCATCGGCCCAACAAGTCCTCCTGAAAATGGGACGACACACACAAAGCTACGTCAGGTGTCAAAACTCACTGCCTGAAAATCAGCAGGGCCTTTTGCCAAAATTCTGTAGTTCCATGCAGCAGAATGTTTTTTGGGTTGGTTTTTTTTTTTTCTTCCAGAAAAACTCAAGAGGTACAGATAGAATAGACTGAAAAACATGAAGTTACTATCCACAGCTAAAGGCAGCAAAGGGCTTGTTTTCTAAAATGCTAATTTCTGGAAGGTAGCTGTCTGTCACTAAAGAAAGTTGCTATGTTTCTGCAGTGGCTCCATGTCTATTCTTTTAATTTCTTTAATGCTACAATTCTTTGCAGATCACAGTAACCAGGACTGGTGAATGCCCAGGGGACAACGACGCACAGCCAGGATGGGACACTCAAATGCACCCCTTTTCATACCAAAACTTTAGCTATCCTGGTAGAACTGCATTTTTGTCTGCAGTGCCACACACAGAGGAGCTCTTCCTGCTCCATTTCATTACAGGTTTTTTGCCATTAGTTTCTCCACCATCTGCTTGGCTGAGGTTCAGGCTTTAGCTGGCTCAGAAAGCCTACAGACATCTTCAAGAGCTTCTTCATGTTTGTAACATGCCTAGTTCTAGGTTTTACACAGCAGTATTTTAATAAACTGAATATATTATCAAGTTAATAAGTCAAATAATCTATTATTTCATATTAAAAAATAAGATCAATTATTTGTGTCAAACTGGAAGCATCTTTGAGTTGTAGTGTAAAGTTGAACAGCTGGTAATTTCCCTTCCAGAACTGATATTAACTAATTTTTAACATTAACAACTATTTAATTCCCTCAAAGTGACAACTGCCTATTCAATATGCCACTTAGAGAAAACTCTTCTTCCTTTTTAATTCCAATTCATCATGTCACCTCATAATACCACCAAAAGCATTTGGAGAATGACAGCACCACAATCAGAAGGAAAGGCACTGGACAACAAACACAAAGCAGTGTTTGATAAATGACTCCCATTTAGTTAGTTTTTCTACTTAAACTGCTAGATGACGTCAGTCTCTCCTGCAAGCACATGCTGCAAGCACTTCCTCTCTTTGTCCTTGGAGAGACAACCCATCTGCAACAGCCCCTCTCTGGTCACTGACCTGCAAGTGTCAGAGGAGGGACAGCAAAAGGCTGCTTTTTTTTTTTTAAAAAAAAAAAGTAGTTGTTCAAGGTCTCCATCTGATTATCATCCTGCCTGTGACCCATTTCCTGACTAGCCAAATGAACAATAAGCCTATAAAGTTAACAAAAAAAGATGTTCTCTCCAGCTGTGTTTACCTGCAAAGTTCTCCAGGATGTCACTTAAAATAAAGTTTTTTATTTGTTTCTTGTGAAAGGACTAAGCAACGGACCCAGCCTGTCCCGAGATGTTTGTACGACCTAAGCTACCTAAGCTCTGCTTTACTAATTAACTGATTTACCACAACGTGATTTTCTGGCTTTATTTTACTACAACCTACCTTGGAGGAAAAAAAAAAAACCCCAAACCTCAGTTGTAGCAAGAAGTGGAGAGCTTTTTGCAGAGAAAGTAGTTTATCTGCCACTTTTAAAAACAAACAAACAGTCCTTTTCCCTCATAGGCCAAATCCTTTGCAAACTTGAGAAGTGCTTGACTTTTACAAGTAGAGTTTCCTGATCTCGGGTCCCTGGTGTGAACCATCACTATTGAAGTTCAACAGAACAGAGCCAAACGTTCACCCACAGCCTACAGCATCGTGCTCAGGCCCATTTTATTAACAGAAAAAAGGCAATAATGGACCTGAGATGATTCCACTGGTTCCCTAGAACTCTGATTTACTGTGCAAAACTGCCCTATCATACAAGAAAAAAAATTACTAGCAAGATTGAGAGTTCAATGAGAAACCTCATGCTGTTTCTTTTCCATGTGCAGATTAAGTTACTTAAAATATATGTCACGTTATAAGCTCTGCTCAGAGTTTTAAATTCACAAGGTGACCGAGGATACAAACCCATGGACGAGCATGAAGAGAAAAACAGAACAGGAAATTCCATGCTTTGCCTCTCAGGTAAAACTACAGTAGATTCAGGCATAAAACTGAGGTAATTCTTGAGAAAAAATACAGTTGAAAGGGAATGTTTAACTCACTTGAGAAAACAAGCATAATATTAACCCATCTAGGAAGTTTAGTGAAAGAATAAAGCTCACAGCAAACTAGAAAATAAAAAGTCAACCAAGAAGTCAGGTCAGCCCAGAACTGCTTTCTCTTTCCCAGTGCCTGGGAAGTAGAAACCACTACCAAGAGCTCCCAGAATCTCTAAAAAGCTTTGAGAAAAAGTTTTAGTGTTCAGGCAAACAAATGGGCTGCCTTTGAGATACAAACCCCATGTGATGAGTAACCTTGTTTGCATCACTCTTCAAACATTTCACCTTTTCAAATGTAATAATCTTAAGAGTTTCCCCCCCATCTGAATATTATAGTCACGTAACATTTTTCCCCCCTCAAGTTTAAAAATGAATAAATATTTAAAAGACAGTTGGTCCTGGCGCAAAATAAGACTTGTTACAAGGAAGCTAATTCCTGTTTAAGTTTGCTCAAATTTAAGTTCAGTTTTCCCATCTGCAACCAACTCCTCAGTTGCTCCTTCCTTCGCTGCGGTGCACGTTACAGAGCGCTGAAATTGCTGCATCTTTTCCACCCTGAAGCCTGCACAAAGAAAGCCAAGGAAACAACACAAAAATACTGATACGAACATCTGCAAGCTTCAGAGGGGAAGAAAGATTCCAGATTTTATCCAAATTAACATGAAAGGACAACGGAACAGGCCTTTTTTGACCACATTTCCCATGGGATCACCAGCTGAAGTAAAACGTTGCTTGTTTTGACATGCCATTACGGGCTCAAAGGGGATAAAAACTCCAGGGAATCTGCTGCCTTTTTATGGGTACAAACAGCCCTTCAGGTTTTAATCTTGGATAAAAACCATGGCAAAAATTGCACAGTAAACTACATCTGAGAATTACCTAAAGGATAGCACTACAATGTTGATATAAAAGGTAGATCTTCAGTTTGTCCACGTACCCCAGCGTAGTAGAAAAGATCCGATAAGTCTGTACACAAAAAAGGCACCTGATGGTTCGTTGAACAGACAGAGCACTAGGAAATTAACAGTTCATAGCAACATTGTTCACAGCCTCTTGCAATTTTACACAAAACCCATCGCCCAAACCGGGCAACTCCAAACTTGACTGCACTCAGAATTCCACGTGCAATAGTCTAGGCTAAAGATCCCATTAAGACACAAATTAAAGGCTAATTTTACAGCAAGGTCTTGCTGTCTAAATCTATCAGTGCAGCTGTAAAACTGGGATCTCTAGGGTGTTCACTCTTCCTATAAGGTCAGCTCTTGGGAACTAATCAAGCAGCTGCTGTACTACCAAAACCTTTGCTTAAGAATTTCATCATCTTTCAAACTTTTGAATATAGATAAAAGCCCTCTCCCGCAAGATACTGAACCTCAATAAATATTGCCAGCTGCAGGGGTGAGAACAGCACTGGATTTCCACAAAGGACATCCCTCTCCAGCCCCCACGTGCAGACACGCAGTCAGATTCTCAGGCTGCTTCACCACAGAAACTGGTTTTCCCCCCATGATGTAATATCCTTCACATCTAGTGCAAAATAAACCTTTCTCTGTATCAGCAAGGCTTTAACTTCCCATCCAATTTACTCCAACATGGGGTTCCTTTTACTCATGCAAAACCTTCAGACAAGGCCTGCGATAAGCAGATTCCAGACCCTTGGCAGAGCTGAACACGCGCACAAGATCTGGTTATATTCCTAAGGTTTAAGAACAGAACTTCCATTAACATTCTCCAATACAGCTGCCAATCTCATTACATTTAGTTTGATCAATTCAGCACCTCCAATCTACAAAAAAAAAAAAAGGCAGTTTGTATGACTAGTGTCTTTGAAAAATGAGCATTTTCATTTAAAGCAATGCATCTTCCATACATGGTTTGTCAGAGATTTCTTTTTTTCTAAGAAGGCAGAAGGTGATTGTGTTATTCAGCATTCCAAACTAGGTACAGAACCTACAATGGCCATGTTTCAGTAGTGTTTCTAGTCCAAATGATTCAGTAGCTAACATCAACTCTTGACTCCTTCGGCCTATAGCTCCTCTGTTTGGACTGGCTAGTTTACAGCATTCCTGAGCCTTGTCATTAGCATGGGTCCTACACCACATGCAAGGGCCACAAAGAAAAGATAAAGAAAACCCAAAACGCTTTGATCTAACCCTCTGGCAAATTTTAACAGAACATGGGCTGCTCTCCTTCACTGCAACATAATATCCTTCAGATTCTCTTGAAGGATGGTGTCCTTCACGGCGTGAAACACGAAGCGGATGTTTTCAGTGTCTATGGCAGTGGTGAAGTGGTGGAAGAGTGGCTTACTCCGGTTCCTCCTCTTTCTGTCAAAGCACTGCACCAGGTAACGTTGAACATCCTCTAGCCTGTGAGGGTCACCTTTGAAGTCCGAGAAATACTTCTTAATGCTGACAGTCTTTACCTTCTCTACAAGAAGATCCATCTTGTTGAGGAATAGGATAATAGAAACGTTAAAGAAAAGCTTGTTATTGACTATTGTCTCAAAGATATTCATGGACTCCACAAGTCTATTTGTGCGCCTGTCTTCCATGAGAACCTGATCATATTCACTGGAGGAGACCATGAACAAAATTGAAGTTATTCCATCAAAGCACTGGAACCACTTTTGGCGCTGAGATCTCTGTCCACCGACATCCACCATCTTGAAAGGTATTTTTTTAATGATGAAATCATGCTCTACTATCCCCTTGGTGGCTTTTCTAGCCAGCAAAATATCTTGTTTGCTGGGGAAATAGTTCTGGAAAAGAAAGGAGAAAAGTGTCAAAAAGAATCCATCAAAATTGCTGGCTAACGTCAGAATATTGAAACAATGGTAAAACTCAACAAGCCATATTTTTTTAATTACTAAGTGAAGAATGAATATTCAACTTGAAAATAATGGACTGTTGACCATTAATCTCAGCACACTGGTAAACAGCTACAGAAGATCGTGAGATATATTCGAATAAAAATATAGGACTAAATGCACTCATTCACATTTTTATCCTTCAAGCCCCCCATTTTCAGGCTTTCAGTCAATTTCATCATTGTGAAATTTTCAGCCTCAGTGTTACTGCCATTTAGGCAGCATTCAGTAAAGCAGCTCACTGAAAGGATTTTATTTTTTTTTTTAAATCCTTTTCACAGTTTATTACTCTCCCAAAGGATGTCTCGCAATCGTTAGTGGAAATACTTCTTTCAAGTTCACAGCCCATGACCAGCAAGTCCAGCAACACGTTCTACTGAGGTTGTGGCCCAGCCCATCACTGTAGAGAGATGTGTTCTTCAGAAGCTTATCACTGTTACTATTTAGGAAAATCATCTCCCTTCTTTCTTCTCCTCTCCTCTGTCTCCTGACAGATGTTTTCATTACTGATTTTGAATCCTACAATTACTACCAGTGCTACATGTACTTTTTTTATTTGTAAAGTTTCATTCTGCTACCTTCAGTAGTATGAGCCACCGGATCATTCCGAAAAGTGAGTCAGATCCAGAGACTGCATAGAAGGACTGAGAAGGCAAAATACATGCATAAATACAACTTCCATAAACAATATTTGTTGTCTGTCAAAAAAGATTAAGCAAATACTAAGCTTCAGTCTCGTAAAGCTGGAGTTGACTGCTGCTAGAGTAAAGAACTTAAAAGTTATTAAATGAACTATAATTTAAAAAACAAAACCAGCCCCCAAAGCATTAATCTTAGCACACCCAGGCTTCCATTAGGTCTTTGAGCTCTTTTGGTTCAGAAAGAGAGGGAATGTCTTACCAGCTGACCAATCCGATCCAGATTATCCAGGAAATATTTCACCGATTCGCCCTGTGGAAAAGGAAAGAGATGGGAACTAAGCTTGTTTCTGGGACAGCAAATCCATCTGTTCTCACTTTCCAACACGCAGCAGGGTCTGACAGAGCAGTGTCACACGCGGCAACTCGGGCAACATCTGATATGCTTAAGGAGCTGGAACAAGAGAAGTACCCCAGAGCTTCATTCACATGGACGGCTGCGAGCAAAGCGGAGCTGCATCATCTACTCCTCAGGTGTAGGTAGTAGTAGGGTTTCTTCTAAAGGCAATTCTCTAACTATTACTTCTAGAAAATCAAAGCTCAATTAAAGATCTCAATCTCAAATCTATCTAGTAAATCTCTACAGTGAAAAGAAAGTGTTATTAAAGTCAACCCTTCAGCTTAAAGAATTAGTTTTTTCCCCTCTTGTATGATGAATGCAGTTAACTGACACTGGGTGGGAGTAAAACTGAAACGTACTAGAAACCAATGGATTTTGTTTAAAATTCGTAGCAGTGAACCAAAACATATCCTAGACCACTTGGCATATCTTTAGAAAAGTGAAAGATTTAAGTCACCCATAACTGGTGATAATTTAAGCTGGACTTGCTCGTCAGAAAAAAAACCAAAGGAACATTCTGGAGAACCTTCTCTTCTACGGATAAGTTTCCCTTTTACTCTTGAGAGCGTTAATAACAGATTTGTTATTAATCTTGTACAAAATCCTTTAGCTATTCTATTGAGAAGAATATAGGCAACGTTTGCCACGAAAATTTATTCTTGTGAGAAAAATGTTACTGGTTTTACGTATTTGGTTTTTTGATTATTTTTTTTAAAAAAACCCACCAAACACCCAAGCTTATCTGTGTATCACACTCGAATCAAGTGCCACTTCACATTAGTAGATAGAAGCAGCCCTGCACATACTTCTTTGTAAAGTACAGGAGGGAAAATAGTTTCCCTCCAGCTTTTATATGGAAACAGTCTTGGGCAGAAGCCCATTCTCCTTCAAACACTTCCCTTTCATTTCTCAGATTAAAACACTCTGTTGAGTAAGAAAGCACTCTTCATTGTTTAGAGCATGTGTCTTGCAGTTGTAGCCATGTCTTAAGAATGATAAAATGGAAAATCCTGCTGCCTTTTAATAATTTTCATCAGCAAAACACATTACATATATCACAGCCCAAGGCTGTGTCAGTAGTGACCAAGCAGACAGTAGGTGCCATCACCAACTCCCTAATTCTGAAGGAGAACATTCTCCAAATATCATCTCAGATCCCAACACCAATATAAATTCTTAAGCCACGCATCCTCCTCCATATCATAGGCTTGAGACAACAGAATAGAATTATCCCCCTCCAGTACAACTGTAAACAGATGCCAACACATCAGTCCTTTGAGAAGAGTCAGACTGGAGATGAGAGGATTTGATGTACTGCACAAGTACGTGCTCTCAGCATAAGGCACAGAGAAAAAGGAGGTGTCTTTTCATAAAGGAGAGAGAACACACAGATTTGCAAAAAAACCACAAAAGATTTCCAGTGGATCGTTAGTAGAAAAAACCCTACTTTTTGGGGGCAAGTTTCTAAAGAACAATTGCTCTAAGAGCTTCCTTACAATCATGAATTTTCATAAGGTGAAAGTAATTTCCTGTATTTTTTGGCACTCGGTTGTATCAGAAGAGATATCACAGACTGCATGAGTAAGAGAAAAGGTCTTCCTGTACAGCGTTAGTCATATTTAGGAGATGGTAGAGCCCAAAAAAAGAAAAGGTTGCTGAAGCTACAAGAAAACCCCAAACACCCTTCTCTAACCATTGTGCTTTGACCTACCCAGTATCTTTAGATGCATAACCAGTCTGCAAAGGGGCTGTCTCTGATACAACTTGGTCCTATTTTCTCCCCAGTTGCTGTAGGAGCCCACGCAGCCTCCCACGCCCACAGCAGGAAACAGCTGGATCTGTATGAACTGCTGGGGCTCACGCAAGCAAATTCACCTGATTTACAGCTTCTGCCTCCCCAATTTCCCACCCCGTGCATCAATCAGTTTAACACTTTGCCCCTTTATAAGAATGTAAGAAAATAATCTGATTAACAAAAGGAAAAAAAAAATACACGCCCACTTCTGGAACATTTTGAAGAAACTGGGCTTCTCTCGTTTCTTATACAGCTCTTCATGACATGGCAATTGAGCCAAATAATTCATTCTGGGAAATTTTAAGCAGCAATTGCAAAACACTTGGATATCTGGGAAGCCAAGTCAGGTTGTGGAACAGGTGTGAACACCATATGCATGGTCTGACAGATCTGAAGACGTCTGAATATTCTCTCCTAGCACCGAATTCAAAGACATCCAGTACTTAAGTCAAAATAGCTGTTTCCAGCCAAAACAACAAATCCCTCAAGCTCCAGAGGGTCTGAAGTTAAAAAAAAAAAAAAGATCAAAACATTAAAGCACGCAAACCTGAAGGGAGAAAAAACAACCCAAGCCCACACCACACACTCAACCTTTAAAGATGATGGATTCCCTGATTAAATCCTAGGTTACAGCCCACAGAAGTGGGGATTCAGTTCCTGCTCCAGAGACCCTGCTCCACATCTTGGTCTGAGTCACAGAAGAGTTGGTGGCTGCTGGGAAGCGCGTGGGATATTTCAGTCCATCCAGCAGCACAGAACAACGGCACCAACAGACTTGATGAATAACTTGTCGTGTACTTAAATGAGGAAAATATGGAAATTCCAGGTATTAGGACTGTTTTCAATTAGCATTTTTAATCAGAACATTTTTATTAAGCGAGCATTCATTTAGTTTTTAAATTTTTTCCTTGGCATCCAGGGAAACTACACAGCATTACTAATTAGATCTAGAAGTTAAGTTTTGTTTAGCTTTATGTCAAGTTGCCTTTGAATTCAGTTTTGAATTCCATTGATAGCTTTGCATAAATAATAATTTATCTCATGCTTTGGGTATTATATACATATACAATAAATATATGTACATGTATAAAAAAATACATGTACACAAAGAGTTTGAGTTGTTCATCAAGGTAGGTCTTACATTCAAGGCAAAGTATTATCAAAATAAAAAGTAACTCTCGTGTTGAGCTATTTTCTTCTCTCGAAGACACTGACCACAAGCAAGCTGGGTTTGCTTTTTTGGTGCAAATTCTTAGCGTTTCTCCGAAGTCATCGAGCTGTTCCACTCCATTCAAAAGCTGGCTTAGCACTTCAAATGCTCTCTGAGCCAGTTATTTCTGGTTCACTAGCATGGCTTGCTATAGAAGCGGCAGCAAATATTTGCAACTGATTCATCAGATACTAAAAATATCTTTACACAGATTGACAACTTCAATTGCATTAGTTTAATGGTTACAGTGAAAAAAACCTACATAGTCTTTTGAACATTGAAATTTATTTTGAACTATGCTTACAAGCAGCAAAATAGAAGTAAAGGCCAAAGTTACTTATACTCTATTTAAATATCTAAATAGAGGTATTTATGCTATACAGTCTACCCAAAAGGCTATTAGTATATTTCCTATTTGAAAGTTATATCAACAACACCTGAGATGGCCATTATCTATTTTGCAGTTGATACAAATCAACCAGCTTTTTCTTTTTTTATCCTCCTTAATAATAAATCAAGGTGTCAAAACGCCATCTTCCATCCGTGCCCTGGGTTTGCCAGGACAGTGGTGGGGGAAGGAAGAGTGACCTCCCAGTTATGAATTCTACATAATTCAGATACTCCTCTTTAGCACACCAGAACATAGTGGGGACCATTAGTCTCCCTGAACTTCTTGCTCCCCACACAAGAGTTATCACAAAAGCTCAGATGATTCATTCTCTCACTGCTAATCTCTTCTCCCTCTGCAATACATATCCTCTGAGTAACGGTTCTGCCAACTGGGACCAAGTGAAGGAATAAGAGATGCTGTTCCCATTGTTCAGCAGGATGAGTCACTGCACATCTGGGAACTGGGGGAATCAAGAAACACAAACAGAAGGCCTGAAACGAGCCCACAAGTTCCCCAATGCAGCACCACAATTGGATTATTTTTTTTTGTTTTAAATTTTGTTTTTTTTTTTAAACTGCCTTATCTGCAGTATAGAGTTCAGTGAAGCCAGAGAAAATAGAGCAATTTGCTTAAAAGCTGACTAGTGGAGGAGAAAGGGGGGAAAGGTGAAATTTTAAACAGACTCTTGCTTCCTGAAATAGTGTTTTAAAGCTCTTATTTTATATGCTAAATTATTTTAAAGACAGCATTCTCAAGCTGAAAGAGCCACAAAATTAAGAAGTTTCTATTCCATATATTTTGTACTAGATGAATGTCATCTTCACATTAGCTCCAAATAAGCCACCATGAAGATAATTGATTGAATTTAACATCTCTGTCCCTTCAGGCTAGGTTCACAGCACATAAGAAATATCATAACTAATCTGGCATCACTTCCTTTGCCATTGAGAGCCCCATTGCACAAAGCAAGCAGAAAACACTTGGGCAGAGCTCCCACTTCATGAAAATAAACGCACAACAGATCGTGTGCAGATTGCTTTAAAATGCCCACAGAAACCGAGTAATAAGAAATGTTGCACAAAGCTAGAATTTATCAACTTGTCACTTTAACCCTCAGTTAGTTATTCAAAGTAACAGTTGGTCAGATCATAGATGATAGTGAAACATTCTATTGGCCAGTTCCCTAAAATACAGGCTCTTTTTCAACTTTTCCTTCTGAAGAGCAGTTCCTCTAAATTCTGCTCTCAACTAAGAGACTTGAAAGGGGATCCTCTGTTCCAAATTGGCTTTTTTCCTTTCCTTGTCCCAAGGCCTTTTGGACATAATATTAATTTAGCCCTTCCTGATTATTCTGTCTCTAGCTGCTAAATTTAGAGTGCACAATTTAAGGTAGACCTGTCAGTCTTTGCTTGTTCCAGATGATGAATTAAACTACAAAAGGAAGGAAACGTTATACTTCAAGGAAAAACATAATCCTAGATTCCCACAAATAAAGCAAAACACCCAGAGGAATGGGTAGTGTAAGTACCCACCACAAACTGCAGCTGAATCTGCAAGGGGAAAGCAACAGCGATCCCAATAAAAAGAACAGTCGTGTTTGTATCCCACTCCCCGCTCAGGAGCTACAAAACATTCAGCAGAAGCACTGAGAAATAGAGAGGAAATCCAGAAGACCTCAGAAAAGTTCAGGAATCTCCCAGCTTTTAACCTCTGAGATCTCAGATACACAAATGGGATGGACTTACTGCACTGACACAAAATTTCAATGCTAATGCTAACTTTCAAAGTTAACTTGCAAAAGAAATTTTTGTTTTTCAAATACTAAGATCTCATTTGTTTGGTGTTTCCTGGGATGTTAATCACCTGTTGAATGCAAGGAGTATGAAAGTCACCATGATGTTTTATAAAAGCAAGATATCCAAAGCAGAGGCTCAAGGGATGAGCAAGGTTATGAGCATAAAAGTAGGATAAAACACCTAGGGGCCAAGCATCTGGAAGTTGGAGGTTGTGTTGGATCAGCCACAGTTTGGGCTACTGAGATAAGGACTTCACCAGCAAAGAGAGACACGGGAAATGCTCTTCATAGTGGACACCACAAGCCAGTTAATGTCCTGCCACCACAACCCATGTATCCTTTGGAAGTGAGCACAGAGACACAGCTCCTGTTTCTGCACCTTTTTTTTCACCAAGGAAAACAGCAGTCCTTTACAAACCCCAGAGACCCAGGGTTAAAACACTTATGAGGAGCATCTGTAAACAGTCCCTCTCCCCAAATCTGAGGCTCTTCCAACAAATTACTTCTAAATCTGCACCGGCAACGGGGCATGGATTTACTACAGCATAAAGCGTGTTCTCTTCTCTGTGACAGCTGATGAATTAAGTATTATTTTCCAAGGAGATAAGCAAGTCTGTGCTTGTTAAGAATTCACTCAAAGGGATGCTGAAGTAACCTAAATTGCCCTGAAATGCTACTGCCCATTCTACACTGTAATTCTGTTCTACAGATATACTACATCCTGTCTGGGCACCGAAATTTATTGACACAAGACAAACAATTTTTCATTCAATCACCAGTTCCAAGGCAGAGACTAACCACTTCTCCTCATTTAAGCCATACAGAATTCCAACTATCAAATCTCTCCAACATTATTTAACTTCCTCCTTAACAGGAGACTGAGCTGCTGGCTCCCACCCAGCAGGTCCAGTGCTTATCCAAGCTGCTGCTATCTGTACCCCTCAAACATACCAACTACAAAAGAAGTACCCTTTAGTTTCAAGCTTCCTCTAAAAACTACTTCTTCTTTCTACTGCCTAGTCATACAGCGTAGGTATCAGATGTTAAAGTTTGAAAATATTTTAAAAATTCATTATTCGTCAGCTCAGTACAAAACAGTCAATGCAAAATCTGCTGTCCAAGTCAGGATGGCTTCCTGTAAACTCATCCCACAAGACACATGGGCCAAACCATATGCTTTACAGCACATGGATTAAAAAAAAAAAGGGGCAATGAATATTTATTTATTGCTCCTTTTAGAAATTAAAAGGAGCTCCTTAAAAAAAATTAATTTTCCCCTGAAAAATTTAATTTCATTTTCCCCTATGTTTATCTGAGCTCCCACATCAGTCATAAGAATTGTAAGTCCCTGTGACCAAGTGAAGTTTTAGCCTTATGGCTAAGAAACACTCTTAACAGGACCAGAGTTCTCGTGGGGAAGGGCAACTCCTGCCCGTGCTAGCTTTTCCCAGCAATTAGACACAGCAACACTTTCTGAAAGTGCTGCAAGGGAAAAAAAAAGTTACATTTTTTCCTGAAATTCTAGGTGTTTCTACATCAACAGGATGTAGATGAGCAATTATTCTTGATGCTATGTTAACATTTCTGTCCATTTGTCTCAAGTACACACACCAGCAACAGTGTCTCAGGGAGGAAAGGAATTTTCTGTTAATAGCCTAAGGCAGGCTCATCCTACACTGTGAGCTTCAAGAAACAGCAACAAAAATCCTTATCATTTTGATTTTACTCCTACTCACTGTCTCTTCATCAGTGCTAGTCCTGCTGCACAGATTTGCAACGATGGGAAGAAAAGCAGGTGCAAACAGAGGAGTAAACAGAAGCGGCCACAGACAAAACAAAGACGCACAGTGCAATACAAATAGGTTAAATTAGTGCTTTAAAAAAAATATCTAAAAAAAAAAATCCTTAACCAGATAGGCTTGCACATTATCTACAGCGATTTAGCATCTCCCAGCCCTCACTGACTAGCTGCTAGCAAGGCTTAAGGATGCACGGGGTTATATACCCAATTCACGTAGAAAAAAATCACAGTTATGTTTAGAAAACAAGAAAAAAAAATCATCTGATCCCTGTATGTGACATCAGCAGCGTGCCCAGCTCACACACACTCCCCCTGGCACCAGACCTAGTCGTAAGCATCCCATGAAAGGATTCCTTCCTGTTTCCCTGCCAACTGTCTGAGCACACACATTGTCTGGAGCCGCTGCCAGAGCCCTTTCATCTCAGGCACCGGAGGCTCTCGGTGAAGCTGAACGAACACACGCCAGCTCAACTTCTCATTCCAAGCACAGCCGGCCCAAACACACAGGAGAAGGCAACTAAAAGCAGCAATTTTGCCACAGTTAAAAAGAGAGTCCCGAGCTGCAAATGCAAGGATGGATCCAAGACCCCAGCCAAGCACTAACAAATTATCCCATTTATTCTCAGTGGCAGCTGCCGGGCAGAGACGGGCATTTCCAACTCACCCATCAGTATTTAGAAGCAACTGGATGTTTTCACAAATCACCAGGAATGATGCACAATCACATTATTATGTGACCTTAGTCCTGTGCTTTGTGTCCAGCAGCTCAGTATGCAAACCTGAAACTTGCTTTGTTTACAGAAGGCAGCTGCAGAACTACCACAGACATTGACAAAATAAATAATACTACTGCTACCTTGTGAATTAATCTAGTCAGCAGTGCTGGCTATCCGATCAAGACTAAAGTCACAAGTTTACCAGTGAGTTCCCCCTTCAAATCTTATCAGATCAAGGGATGGGAAATAAATATCTTAGATCTCGTGGGCTGAAAAAACAGCTAACGCCAGCCATGAGAGAATGTTGAGCTTGGACTTTTCCATGGCAGGTGGCCAGCTGGAAAGCTTAGCAACTCAAATGCATTTACAACAGGCATAACCTTGAGTATCTCCCAGAACGATGCTTCCTCCTCCACTTCTACACCAAAGCACTTGTTTCAGAGTGCCCTAATGCTCTGCTTTCTGTGGAAATATCAGCTCAGACACGTTTGACTGAAACTTACCAACTCCTGTTGTTAAAAAGGATTGGAAAGAGTCACTTACCCCTCACCTTCATGTACAATTTTCTTTTCAAAAAGCTTTTCTTATTTTGCCTGTATGAATACAACCAAGACATCTTTAGATATGCTGTAGACTAAAATGATGGTCTTGAAAAATTCAGAAAGCTGCTTGGTATCTGCAAATTCAGTTCTAGGTGGAAATCAGACTGAGCTAAAATTCAAGTTGAGTCTTAGTTGCATTCAGGTGTGCTATTTAAGTTTGATTCCTATAAAACCAAGTGTGTAGGCAGCAGAGTACAGAAAAAATAATTCTACCTTGTGAAAGAAGAGCTTGGTATTTGTTAATTCTGGGACTGACCAACTCTGAGCCAGGAGGAGCATCGTTTCTGCCAGCCATCACTGTGCTCGCTTTCCCGGTGACTTCTCAGATCAGTGGAATTTCACTTGCTCTCAGCCCTGAGAAGTTACTCAACAGCTCACGTTCACCCACTTACACCAAGACTGGTGTCACCTTCCACAAAGCCTGACCTCTAAATGCACCTGTAAATCCTTTAGATGACTAGTGATCAAGTTGTCTCATGTCATAAGCCAAACCCATTTATTTCATTAGATCCCAGCTGTACTTTGGGTCCATGGGAGAGGGTTTCACCCCAGAAGTGACTGCCCTCCCTATAACCCCATCTCTCCTGCTCTGTCACCAGTGACACCACCACATGTTGAGTCCAGCAGATGAGTGGTAGAGAACCTCAAACAACCTTCAATGATCTGAAATAAGCTTCAGTCCCCATTCACAAGCAAGTCAAGTTTCCTCTGTAATACAATTTATAATAATTACCTCAAAACACTTTTAATTTATTCACATCCACTCACAACATATCAATTATTCCAAATATCGCCTCCTCTGCTGAAGGTTGTTTTGGGATGAGAAAGGAAGGTCTTCCAAATTCACACTTAAACTCTAGTACTATTGATACCTTAGCATGAAGATTTCAAGTAATCTATCTTATCTTTATTTCATTTCAGAATTTTTTCTCTTTCAAAACATTCTAGACTGCTTTTCCTGTATTTTTCACTTCAATCCATCCTTTCACCCAACTCACAAGTCATGAAACCAAAATTGGAATGGGTTTACCTGAGCTGAAAATTCAAGCTGTTCAGGTTTCACTGATTCACTGAATGATGAAACATCCCAGAGTGAAGACTCCCAAGGTAAGACGGGGTTGGGAACTGCATGAATAGCAGCTGTATTAATCACCAACTCAATCCTATTTTCATGTGCATCTACAGCTGAGTCCTTTGACACAGCCCTCAATCATTACAAAGCTGCTGTCTTGAAGATGAGGCTTACTAGCAAAGACTGGCTATGGAGAAAAAAAGTCCACAAGCCAGCCCCAAAGTCTTGTACAAATTGAGCACTACAGACATCTGAAAACAAATCTAAACATGAAATTAGCGATTGGAAATAAGTGGCCTAGTTTCCATCCTTACTCCCTCATCTCCACATGTAAATAAATCAAATCACAGTAGAAACTGAATTGGGTTTAAGCTTCTACAAGCTGTTGAGCAAACCAGGCTATTAAAAAAATAATCCTAATTAAAGCCCCAGTCACATCCTTCTGAACTGCAGAAGGGGAAACAGCCCAGCCATGCAGACGGCCATCTGAACTCCCTGCAGCCTACGACGCATGTGCTGGGCTGGGAGCAAGCAGCCAGAAAAAAAAGAGGATAGAGTAGGAGGTTGCCTCCTGCCCACATCTCACATCATCACGGATTCAGTGCTCTACTCTCATCAGACTGAAACTAAATGCATCAAAGTATTAAATATGCAGAATTCAGAGACGGAATTAAACAGGAAAGAGTTCCATCAATAAACCACTATTTTTTCAGTCTGAAATTTTACTGAGTTTTCCAAAGTAGAATTAAGTGAATATCAAGGGAAGCAAGTCACATTAAGAGGGTTTGGGGGCGGGGTGGGGAGCAGACCTTCTAAGGACAAACAGCAAGAGTTTGTTCAGGAGGAAAGCCAAGTGAAGCACAAGTCTGCCACAGTCTCACTGCAGGGATCTGTGTTGTATACAGAGGAGACGTTTGAAAGGTGTCAATAAATTACTTCTCAGAGCAACATGTTTTCCACTCTCTCAAACAGAAAATCTTGCATGATGTTTCCAAGACATTTCCTCCCCTCCCCCAAATCCTAAATCAATACTAGAGCAAAATAGGTTTATTCCACTGAGCCGCTTTAAGTACAGCTGCAAACTGAGGAGGAGGTGGAAAGTCTTCCAGCTACTGCAGGTTCAGAAAAAGCAGCAGAGCATTGAGCTAACCTTACTCTTCTCCTTGGAGAAGACAACAGCTCTGCTTCTTCCATTAGTGTTCAATTATCAGCTGGTCAGTTTATGGCAGTATGGGGCCTCCAAACATCTTCTGGAGGAGTATCTAAAGTCATCTATGAATGAAAACCTCCATTATCACAGTTACCTTTTAACACGAACTCAAAAAGCCAAATACTGTGTTTCTTCCCTCCCTCTGCTCACCACCTCAGCACAGAAAAGTGCACCGAGTTCTCACATGCTACCCCAGTTTTAACCTCTGCATATGTTAATTATTTCATATATGAGCTCTCTCCTGCTTTCACCAAATTCCAGTAGGAACTGTTCATTAGACTCCTTTAGTCATGCAAAGGGCACACGTTTAAACATACTTTACTTGCTCAGATTTCTGGAACACATTCACACCGACTGGGAATCTCTACTGAGATACTAGTTGCCAATTTTGAAGTCTCTTGAATTATTGAGAACCATTAGAAACCTTCTGAGCATGGAAATTAAACAGCATTATCAAAAGCTAAAGGCTGTCGAGTGGGTTAGATCTGTCTCTGCCCAGAACTTTCCTGTGCACCAGAAAGGGATAAAGAGATTACTCCAGTGGTTTTTTGCTGCAGTTGGGTACTGGCTCAGACAGCCTGAACTGAAAGTTTCCTTCCTTGTTTCTCACAGCATGTGCCAGCATTTCTTGATGGGAATGCAAAGATTAATTACAGCTGTACTTGCTCTGAACAAATCCTTATATTCAATACAGTCCTGCAAGATTTAGAGTAGCACTAATTAGGGCTTAGAACAACAATTCTGCAAAGACAGACATACTGAGTATTTTTTCTAATTATTTAATGCATAATAAAATTAAATCTTCTTTCCAGAAGCAGGGTGGCATTTGTTCTCAAGAACTGGGAGCTGAAAGGACTTTCTCTAGTTTAAGAACATTTGATTTTGTGTTTAGTGCTACTGCTGAAGGTAAGGCATCAAATCCCCACTGCTACCACACGCGTACAGAGAGAGGCAAGGATGAGTACAGTGTTCATTCTACAATTCTTTTGGGACTCACAGATCTCTAATATGCTCAAATACTAAGAGATAAAGACAAAGAAGTTTGTTCTTAATAAAAATACACAAGTAGAAAGAAATCTTTTAACTGGAAAAATGGTAATCACTAGGCCAGATGCAAATTCTCACAATGAATTTCAACATGGGAGCTGTATCTACGAAGTTGTTTCTCTTCTTCACCTTAACCACACCAAAAATAAAGTCAAGATTTATGGGCATCCAAGGGCCAAAACCAAAAACTCCTACAGGCAGCCTTACATGGTACCATAAAATACAAGGCTTTTTAATCTACCTCCAAGAACCTAAAAGTTAAAGAGTAGGACCACACAAAGTTAGAATTTCAACCTTTTGGTGTCCCCAGACAGCTGGGCACTAATGAAGTGCATTAATGCACTATATGCTCTACAGACTTTAGAGGAGATCTTGCCATAAGTTTTTGATCTCCAAATAAAAAAAAAAATAAAAAAGGAAAAATTGTAGAGTGCTGGGAATTCATTCTACAGAGTATTAGAACAGCCAGTAGCACAGCCCTTTTTATTCAGCCTCTGTCTCAGTCCCCATATGGTAGGCATATCAATTTCTTGTTATCCACTTATTTATTACGTATGATCTGCTCGTTACTTTCCAACTTATCCTCCCAATTCCGTGCAGGCTACATTTCATCCAGCTGTTGCATTTTGTCATAATCTAAGGCCAGGAGCAATTCATGGCAGGAATCCTTTTATTTTTCCACAGAGTATTTAGTACCCAGGGCTTTAATCCTTGGTTGAGACTTCAGGTAGGTACTGAAACAGATTGCTGTTCTCTAACACTGTTTTGAAAAGGGAATAATTCAGGACTTTTCTGATTCTCGTTATTTCTCTGCAGTAGCAGAAAGTATTTAAGAACAGCTAATATTCACTTCACCCATCACACAGCTTTCTATGGATGGTTCTGCTTGAGAGAATCTCTTCCCTTCCTGAGATGGGACAGTGCACAAGTAGATTTTGCTAGAATTCAGAGTGATTTGCAGCGTAGAATGATTTATGACCTTTGATTCGCTAAATGGTTTAGAATCCAGCCTCCTTTAAATGCAAGTTCTTCTCACCTCTTGCTCAGTGGCACTGAAAGCAAAAGGGAGGTTACTCAGTGAAGCTCTCCTTAGTGTGACAGACAAGGTGGTATGAAGGTGTCATCAGCACTGCCTCCTGCTCCAGCTCAGTCCTGAATTTGTCACGACACACTGGTACCTGTCACGACACACTGGTGCTGGTACAGCCAAACACCACGCTGCTCAAGGAGTTCTGGTGGCCCATTAACATATCTTATTTAAACATTTACTTTTAGAATACTGCAAATATAATAGGAGACTGAGCATTTAACTTTTGTAGATGCAAAGTGACAAACCATAAAGCATTAGCCAAAATCCACAGAATTTTCTGCAAAGGTTTCCAGTTGCGTTTTGCCTTATGGTACCTTTCAATTTTTAATAAAACCCAAATTGTAACTCACTAAGTCTTCTCACCCCCTTTAACAAAATGCCACTTTTGTTTGGGAGTTCTTTCTTGAGACTTTGATCTGAAAATAATTTTCCTATTTGGTTTAGAGACAGGATTAGAAGCCAGGGACTCCAACTGCTAATCCTTCCTACTGCAGACCAGCCACAGTGCTCTGCAGTATTATACTCCAACGAGCAATTAAACTTTGTCTGCTGTACAAAGATAAGTCAAACTGTAACTTGAACATAAACTTTTGAGGTCTTGGGATTAGAGGACAGAACCAGAACTAAGAATTCAAATCTAATTTGCTCTTAATTGCCTTGTTTTGGTATTTAACTGAAGAGAAACATCTCTGTAACTCATCCCACTGTATGAGCCCAGAGCAGGGTGGTGTTCAAACCACACAAAACCCACAAATAATCTTTTAAGATAATATGACATCTTATGTCAGATTAAACCACTATTTCAGAATTCTAACATAATAGCAATAGCCTATTATAATCTGATTATTGTTTTATCTTTATAACAACAAATTTCAGGGAAGGCTTCGTTTATATGATACCATCATTCCTTAAATGTAACAGCTAAATTCCAACAGGCCTATTTACCACCCGCAGCTTCACAACTAGCTTTCAAATAAATAAAATTTCATCTAACATTGCTAGATACAGATGTACTTTCAGCATTAACACCGTATAATTTACAAAATACCAAGGCTCAACAAATCCATTCTTTTTGAAAAAAAATGTTCTGGGTCAGAGTGGTATGTCCCATCCAGAAAAAAAATATATCCATGTAACTTCCCCAGTCATCATATAGTTTCACAGGAGTTCTGCAAACTAGAAATAGCCAAGCAAAGCTCCAAAGTAATTTGGCAAAGGCCTAGTTCCAATTAGGTGCATTAAATGGTAAGAAGGTTTCCCATGCTGGCCCTGTGAACACTGTGGCTACTTCCTTTGTACATCTCACCAGCACTGGTCAAGCCCCAGTGGATTTCACTGATGAAATGGGGGAGTTTCATGGCTCTGGAAAAAACAATAATAAAATCATCCTTACAGAATAAGCAACATTCACAGCCTCTTGTGTAAGCTCTTTTAGCAAACTACTGTTTGAGTATGAAAGGCTCATTTTTGTGTGATGGCCAATTGAATGAGCGGGAGCTGATTTGACACTCGGTGTTTCCTCAAGTGCATCAGCAACAGCGTTATGTCGAAACCAGGCACTATTTACTTACGGATTCAAGAGATCTCTATTAAAGTGCACTGAAGAATTTTGACAAAATGGAGCCCACCCCTGTAGATTTAACGTGTTACTTCAAAAGTCACTCCTCATGTGAGGCTGCCCAGCCTCTCAATTCACTTGGCTTATGGAGACAGGCAATTGTTGTCACACAACCTCCATATGCTGGTATCAGCCTAACTCCTGATCATCTCACACTACTGCCATACCTAGCACTTCTGTACCAAAGTAAAGCCATTTCAGCAACAGTTTGTCCACTCTGTACCAAGAATTAGAGGGAATGAGTAGTGCCTCAACTCCATAAGACCCAAAACATACAGCTGGCTGCCCAAGAGGCTTCAAAGTCACCAGCTCGTGCATAAGGAGAATGCAACAACAAAGCTGTACTAAGCTGTACAGGAGCAGGCTGTTCACTATCTGTTCTGGCAGGCATAATTTAACCACTTCCATTTATTTCAAGTGTCTCCTTAGAGGGGAAAAAACCCCAGTTAATTCATAGGAGAGTGACTCATGTCTTATTACAAATATCCCCCAAACCCCCACACCTCAAAACACCCAGAGAATGGTGAATCGATATAAAAGAAACAGTCAAACAGCCTTTAAAAGATTTTCCAGAGCCTTCCCACATCCAAGGCTTCAGAGGCTCTTAGTATTTGAAGTATTAGTGGAAGTGTTCCATACAATTCCCTGTGCAGAGATCTAAAAATAGCTATGGACACAGTAGTAAGTTTTTGTCTATATTTGCAGGCCCCTTACTTCCCTCTCAGGAACCACTACTTCCCATTAATGCTGACATTTCTTCTTATTTTTTTTTTAAAAGGAACTATTAAACATCAGAAATTCTTTCAACAGTGCAGTGAACACCAGTAACATTAATACATCAATAAGAACGATGAAATTAAAGTTGACGCTCTAGTAGTGTATCATTAAGATATTCTGTATATTAAGAATAACTGCATTAAAAGAGATGCTTTTTGCAGCCTCCTTGGACAGCCATGCTCTTCGGTATGAAGAGGGTGGGCATCTGTAAACACAACTCAGAAGCCAGTTTGGGTACACATGAATAATTCAGCACAGCTGCCTTCATTGCAAAAAGGCTTTGGAGTTCAGAATAAATAGTCCTGAAGAGACAAGGACATGACTTGCAGCACAGGAGAAGTCCAGGAGCTGTTGAAATTCATAGTCACAGGTCAGAAAGACTAGGTACTTCGAAGGGAAGCAGTAAGAATCATTCAAATAAAGATACTACTTTTACTAAGAATAGTTAGGATAGAGATTAAAAGAAACCAAACCAAAACAGTGTGCACGTTTAAAAACCCCAATCTGATAAAACAATGTCAATTTTTCTTTAAGGATTGATGAAGCCAGATGACAGCTCTGCAGATCTGCTCCTTGATAGCTTAAACTCTGTAAGAGCACTAGTGAACAATATATATCTGTTCTGACCAGGACAAAAGTGTAATTTTCTTGCCTGACAAGCCCTGTTTGTCCCATCTTTACCCACAATGACACGAAGCATGCCAAGCTGCAAGAAGTAGCTAACCTCACTTTAGATTTTATGTTTGTTCTGGACACGTTAAACCCAAAGTGAATGGCTTCTCACGTTTTCCCACTAGAGACCTGGGAGGATTAAAAAAAACCCTAACAAAATAAAACCTATTTGACCAAAGCAATTCCTACATTGGCCTTAATCTCCACGATTTATGACATAAAAGGAAACATCTTTTATGGGCACAAAAAAATCTTGAAGATTATTATACAAGCACCTGAAGTGCACCTAAATACCGGTTATTAGGCTCAAACCAAAGCAGTTTCCACCCTTTGAGATAACTCATAATTGAAATCCCAAGGCCCTTTCCCCGAGGGAGCCATTCAAAATAGAATTTGTCTCCACCTGCTGGCAATGAAGTTGCCCAAAACTACCACGGGGAACCCCAAAAGAACAATTTGTTAGAGAACAGTTTCAGACACACGATAAATGTATTTCTTTCTACCATACAGACAGAAAACGGGTGGGATAATGAGGGTGAGGGAGAAGAATCACAAAGTGATTACAAAGGAATTCCTATCCTACTGGTTAAAAAACGAGGACAGAGAAGTGACAATGTAACCAAACTACAATGAAGCTTTTGTCTCCAAAGGACTTGGCTCCCACACAAGGAACAGAGGAACTTGGGTCGGTGGGGACAGGCTGGGGTGGGGGAAGAGCGAGAGGCTGAGGTTTGTGAAAAGAAAGTGAAATTGGTTCGTCTGCTTTAAGAAAGATGGTGAAGGGGAAAAAAAAAAAGAAAAAAAGAGAAAAAGCACCCAGCTATTGTAGAATCCACCCACTCACTTCTGAAAGGCTCAAAGACCCAGACAGGGATTTACAGCCAGCACTTCCAGGCACTGAATATGAAGCAGAAAAACACTCCAATGCCCAGAGGCAGCTTCCGTGGTCCCAGAGAAGCAGCTTTCAGATTGCACGAGGTTATGGTCAGAGCCATTTTCTTTCAACAAGTTCACTACTGCTGAGTCAGTCATTAAACCCGGCCTTGCAGACCAGAGGAAGACACCTGTACACTCCAATTTTCAGCTCTAGTTAACCAACCAACATGTTTTCACTCTTTATTTTTAAACAAAGTCAAAAGAGTTCAAAAGCAGACCAATATAACCCTATGGCTCAGAAGCCAAAATAATAGCAATAATAATAAAAGAAAAAAAAAGAGCTGATGTTGCCTGTAAGATCAGGGTGAGGAAGGCATCGGTGCTGAGCAAGGTCACTATCAAAAATCATAGTCATGTAAAGCTTCAGCAAAGCATCACCAAGATTTTGGTGATGATTTTAAGACTACTACAGAGACAAATTCAGTTCAAGTGTATTCCATGTAATAGCTAACTTACACTAAATAAGAAAGGGAGTGCTGATGCAGAGGTTTTCTTTAGCCTTAGCTAAAATCTGTTCAGAAAAAGATTTATTTTCTCAGAGTCCACTATATCTGGCTTCTATTTATTTACACGAGTCTATATCCAGCAAGTGTTTAAGCTAAATTAAGGTATGGGTTTATACATATCACGTGCAAGTATAAATAAGGCATCTCCTTAAACCACCTGCTTTCTTTAAAAAGTTGTGCGGTTACACATTTTTAAAAATTATTTTTAAAAGCAATTTTACTGCTGCTAATCCCCATGCACTCAGGGAACCAGGCTTCTGCTGAACCGAGCAGCAAGGCATGGAAACTTGGTCAAGTTAAGGTATTAATAATTTTTTTAGTGACCAAACGAGAAGTAGAATTTGTATCCTTGAGAACAACTTACTACATTTTAAAAACTCTTATGCTTTTTATTTACAGTCGAGGTACTTTATAAACTCCTGGTGATGCAGTAAAATAATAACCCCCAGGATTTTTGGGTTCTTTGTGCCGCAGACACACACAGCCAGAGTTACACGGAATTTCTGAAATACACTATTTTGTTGCACTAGTGACCAGTTCACAGCTCTGGTGCCTGCAGCAGTTCCACTTGCCCCAGTAACATTAAAGGGGTTGGATCAATGCCATCCAAAGAGATTCATGATAGAACTATACCATGATGTTGAAGATGACAGCATATTAAACGATTGCTTCTATGCCTGTATGTTTGGCTTATATGGGTTTTTTTTTTTTGGTATTTCCTGTTTAATCCTTAAAGCCAGAGAATGCAGAGGTAGGCCTACTAGTCCTGGAATGCTATTTATTCAAACTGGATTTCTTTTTTGCAGTTTGATGCAATTTTATTGCTAACCAGTACAGGAATGAACCTCCCACGTGATCCCAATCTGAATCTCACTTAAAAATTAAACTCGTGCTTGATCATAGCATTTCCCAGGAAAAAAAATAAAATTCTTAACAGGCTGTTGATGCAATTATTGCTTATTATACTGGATTCTCTTAGTAGCTGTCTCATGTTAAATTCAAATTCCCTGTGGCATGAACCATCCTTTTATTCCACGTTTGAACAGTGTTTAGAACAGCGAAGTCTTAGTCTGTGTCTACAGACACTAGAAATTATCAATCAACTGATCTATCTTCTCTCCCCTCTGCATGTCCTCCCCCTGTCCCAAACATTGTAACACAGAAATCATTACATTTTTAGCCTAAGGAAAGGAGATTTATACAATCATCCTGTGGCAATTTTACCTAGTCATTTATTTACTCTTTAGCCATTTACCAGTCTCAAGATACTTCAGAGACAGATTTCAAAAGGTGCAACAAAAAGACTCAAATAGACATTTATTCGTGGAGACAGACGAGTACCTAAAGGCTGCAACATGAGTTTAATTACAGTATTAAAGCACTAGAGAATCCACGAAGAAGCACAAGGAAACAAACTAGGAGAGTTTCACTGATGAATTTCTCTAGTTTTTCTATAGCTATATCGAGTTTCTTTGTAAGAGTCTAAGGGAGACTATACAAAGCTGTGTTTCTAACCTCTACCTAAGTCCTCTAATGAAACTTTGATAACATATCTAGCCATGAAGAATTTCACCTTTAACTGCCTGCTTTTTTTTTTTCCCCCTTAAGAAAAGCTGAATGAAGTTTAGAGATAGAACATCCAAACCGAAGAATTCTACCTGCAGACTAAAGCATAAAATGTTAAAATCATAAAGATAAATTAATTAAAACAATTAGACTCTCACCATGTTTCATATATAAAGTGTGGTTCTAGGCTGAAAGGATCAGTACCTTGTTTCACTCAACAGAGAAGAAAGAGAATAAAAGCACCTCCATCGTGTCCATAGGAAGAAAAAGCAGTGGATTACGAACAGCTCTCAGAAACATATTCCATACCAGAAGTGCAGCTATTTTGGCACAAGTACCTGAAAACCTACTAACAAGAAAGCAAGGAAGATAGCACATTTTTAAGCTCACTGTCATCTTTCAGTTGCTCATCCAAGTTTCACTTGCAGACGTCAGGATGAAAAGAAACAGTCAAAGAGCAGCAGCAGGAATGGGTGTTGCATTCACTTCAAAAGATCTGCAGGCAGGAACAGTTTGCCAGTATCAATATAGTGCAAGCTGGCAGGACTGGAAAGTTACAAATTAAGTGTGCCTTCATCAGTGACCTACTATGAACAGACCCACTGAGCTGCTAAAATATTTTTAGTTCAACCAATTCCTGCCTTTTTTGGTCCCTCTTGCTCTTCCAGTTTATCCAGTCATGTGCACTTTTCCACTCCCTCTTACTGCCATGTAGTTTTTCAAGTTTGGCTCCAATTACAACTTGTTTCTGCTGCCGAAGAGCTGGGATTTACAGCATTGCTACAAACAGCTCACATAATGGCTAAACCTCGCACAGAGCAAGCAATCTTTCAGCTGAAGAGGTATTTGTGCAGCAGGGAAACCTTTCTCCTCCCACCATGGAGATGGATGTACTCACCAGCTGGTACTCGCTCCGACGGCTGAAGGCTTCCTTGATTCCCGAATCTCTCCAGAGCGCGCCCAGGGCAGGGACATAGAGCTGGAAGGTGGCAGGCTCGATGGGCATTCCAGCTTTGTTTTCAAAAGCCATCAGAAACATTCCATGCTTCTCATTCTCCGTGTACTGCCAAGGGATTCCCAGTTTGTCCCGTGCATCAACCAGAACTCTGCAGCCCTAAAGAATTATTCAGATAAGAAAGTCAGTGATAAAAAAATTACAGTGTAAAAGCAGCAAGATTCAGAGGTACTTGATTTTTTTTTTTTGGATGCTATTCTGATGAGACTGAACTCAGGAAAGAATCACAAACACTATTTATTGCAATATCCTCAACAGAAGCAAGACAGAAGGAGATGCTTTTGTAAGTAACTTAGCCCCAATGTATTTCTCCAGGTGGCAAAAAACACTAGTAGCAACAGGTAGCTGCAACAAGCAATACTTCCAACAGATAATAAAAACAAACATCAAATGCATAAGAGAAGTGTCTGGGAACCAATGTATGATCCTCAAAACTGCAATTTTAAAAGTAACACCATGTCTGAAACTGTAATCTTCCATTTTTCTCTTTGCATTTGGGTTTTAGATACCAAAAAGGGGACACTAGCTTTCTCCAGCATCAGAAAACTGTTAAAAAAATATTACTGTTAAAAAAATATTATTGAAAGAAACATCATGTATATTTGGGTGAAGCAAAGTATATTGAGCATCCAAAATTGAGGAAACAGTAGCTTCCAGTGCTATATGCATCCACCAACGATGGATGAGGTTGAGGTAAGAAAAGAGAGCAACACCAAACTCTCAAGATCCAAAAAGCCTGTTGCTGTAAAGTATGATTTTGACGTGACCTACTAGGATCCTATACAGCACTGCCATCCAACTTTACAGACTGCTCAAAAACTTGCTGTAAATGAGCATCTTCTGTTGACACACTTCCATGGCAACAGCTCCCTCCAGCAGGAAAGCCCAGTGGGATGAGGACTGAAGACACAGCACAGATTTCAAGCTACTGGGCCCAGTAAAGCAGGTGCAATTTTCCACCAGCATCAGCTCACGTTTTGAATTTGCCACACATTTGCTAACACGTCAGGACAGGCAAGAGTGGGCACTCTAATGCTGGAAAAAATCTGGAAGGAAAGCAATCTAGTTGTCAAATTTAACTCCAGATTACTGAGACTGCTTAATTTCACATTTTGCAGTTCTTATGGAAAATTAGTTTCCCATTCATGGCAACAAGCCAAACACATGAGATTAAGCAACTTGGAGAACTTCAGTTTTGAATCAAACTACTCCTACACCAAAGGGCTTCAGGTGGCCAACAAGTATTTCTCCATAGTAAGCACCACTGTAATCATGGATAGATCCACTAGCACTTGAGATGCTAAGCCACCATTATCTGTATTCACAAATAAAATCTCTATATTAATAAGCAGCTACATTTCTCATTGTGTTCATCTTTTGACTTTACAGTTTAGGAAAATAAATAACCCCCAAAACTGAAGATCTGTTCAGTTACTCCCATGAACCTCCACATTATGGGACCGAATTTTTTTCCTTGGTATACTTTAAGCTATCAAGACTGTACATATGTTTTCTTAACACTTGAACCTTTCATCTCTCCAGTCCTTTTACAGCACCACCCAACAAGAACAGTAACTTTCCCAATGGAAATTAAGATTGGGGAGGGAAGTGAGAAGCAACTTTGTGTGAGTGTCACAGAAGAGGAACTCAAAGCCAAACATCACGGTTGTCACTGTGTAACAGTGCTCCTGAAGTGCTGCTTCCCCAAAACGTAAATATTTATGATTCTCCAGTGATTGTTACTTTCCTTTTATAAAGTAGAGAATATATCACCACAATGCCATGAAAAGACTAAAATTGAATGTATTTACAAACTGCTGCTTTAAATTCCAGACATAGCTATCCAGTAATTCTGTCATACAGAGCAAACTCTCTTCCCAAGTTACAGAATTTTTCCCTTTATTGACAGAAAAAAAAAACCCACCACTTCCAAGGTTTTGTCTCCAAATTGCAGATGCCTGCTCTACATCTCTCACCCTCAGACACTTGCAAACCCACCAGTTGGGGAGACCTCCAGCTCGGCAGTGATCCAGAGTCACTGGTGGTTCCCCACGGCCTGAGCTGAGAAATTCAAGGTTAATTTTTTCCCCAAGCCCCGGGGGGTAACCGAGCTATTTCTAGGTGTTTGGTGCCAGGTTTGTTTCTGCTCAGCGAGGAGTGTTTATGGAGAGAAACGGTTAAGATCCCCATCTCTCCATCATCTCCCAGCCCTGACTTTTCACCTGCTTTGGCTCTGCTCTCCCCAACCATCTCTCCTTCGCCATCTGACAGCTCCCGGGGGGGGCATTTAACCCTTACCCATCTCACAGCTACCACAGTCCCTTCAGAGCCTCTCCAGGGAAAGAGGGCACAGCTCCCATTGGGATAGAGCAGGACCTCGGTCTCGGTGCACACACTGTCTCTGCCTTTCCCTGCTCCCGCTGGAGACACAGGGGACATCAAGAGATTCTTCGTTAAGGAAAGTTTCATCATTTGTTTGGAAGAAAACTACAGGACAGAGTTTCAATGGAGGGCATGGGGACTGCTCCAGTCCCAGAATAGTCACTTATCTGCTGGCTACTGCTCCTTGGAAAGGCAGGTTTGAGCCTCCCCGGGGTCTGAGAGAGAACCCAGCTCAGACCTCTCAGACCCCACACACTCAGGGCCAGGAGGAGTGTGGAGCATCAGCACCTTCCTCTGCCC
>BJBW01001972.1:67520-87288 GCA_004320125.1 Scolopax mira
AAAAAAAAAAAAAGAAACAAGGTTAGCAAGAAGGCTGTCCTACACATATCCACAGGAACAGTGCCACCCAAAAAAAAAAAAAAAAAAATCAGAATTTGCCAAACACGCCAACTTATACAATATACACCAATAGACACCTAAAAATGCATCAGGAGTAAAAGCTTTACACAACGAGCAAAACAGCCAATGTTTCTTCCCCCCCCCAGCTCTCAGCAGTTAAAAGTATTTGTGACTCAGCAAGATCCCCAGAACAGCAAATCTAAACTTGACATTTCACCATCTCCGCAAAGCGGTTCTATAAATGCTACAAGCAGATGTCAGAAAGATGAGGAGAAACAGAGAAATGGCCAAATTTAGATCCCATGTATTGCTATTCTCACGTTTCAAAATTACTGGTTACACTGTTTTTTGCAGCCAAATCAAGCATTCAATAATCCTTGCCCCATTAATCTGCAGTACAAGTTATCATAGGAAAGGTTTCCTCTTTCTGGAAATATATTCAAAACACTTTCCAAACCTCTTTCCTCCAAAAAGACCATTGTGGGAGATAGCCAGACTCACTTTTATTTGTGGTTAAACTTGCTTAAAAATTTATACATACTGTTGATGCCCAGAGGTAGATATCTCATTTAGAAGATTAAATTTAATTAAAATTCCTATAATCTCCATTTATTGTAGAATGAACAGAATAGTTTAATATATTAAATAAGTATTTATCAAAACTGACTTTAGACACAGACAACACTGGCACAAATAAGAAAAAAAACAACCTACCACACAAGTCTTAGTGCATGTACAACACACACACCCCCCCAGCTCTAACAACAAAGATCATCAGACTGTTTTCATTACAGTGCTCATTTCACAGTAAATGTTCCCAACACTGCTGTGATAGTTTTTCTCATTTTCTACCACTACAGAAAATGTCAATTCAGTCTTTCATTCAGAAAATTGAATACTGTCAACCACCATTCTGTTTTCTAATACAGACTATGGGAAAAAAACATGTGGCAACAGCTTTTGATATGAAAAACTTCTGAATAGTTCATCTGAATCCAAAGCTTTTGTGCTGCAATCATAGTAGGGCCCAGAATAAGCACAGGTGGAAAGAATTAAAATTCACAGATAAGAATAGTGTCAGACATCCAAAAATAGCAAACCAGCAACATACTGGAAGCACCAGTTAGGGATGAAAAATAGCAAGTCCTCTGATCTATTCCTTTCCTAATAATCTTTTTGCATATTCAAGTCACTGTATAAATCCTGCATAAAACTTGAATGGAGATGGGGTAGAACCCAAAAAGGTGTATCAAGAGTGTGTCGTGATCCAACTCACGAAGTATCATATCTTAGAGAGAAGAAACCACTAATGATATCTAGAAATCCACAGTTCAGGAAAAAAGGTAACTAAGGCACAATATATCAAAAATCTATGGAAGTGACAAACCAGGTGGAGAAGGGGAATAGAGAGAAACTCTTCTTTCCCCATCTTTTGCTACGCATGGGCGAGTGGTTCAGCAGCAACAGTTATCAAAGAGAAGGCTGAACTAAAAGAGGGGGTTTTCCTATATAACCCCCAGCGAGACAAACTCATTTACACAGGACATTGGCCAAAAGTATAAATGGATTCAAGAAGTAAATTTAGACAAATTGATGGAAGAAAGGTCCAAAAAGGACTATTCGATTACATTCCAGATGCAACTCCTGGCTCAAGAAGTTTCCGAACCCAAAGGCTGCCAATAACTAGAAGAGTACACCCAAGTATCACATTGCCACCTTCTTGTACCCATTTTTGGTCGTGGTTTTTTTTTTTCTTCACATCAGACACAAAGTGCTCCATCCTTGGCCTGACAGAGCATAGCTGTTGGGCACCAAGCAGAATGTTTGCTGCTCAGCAGTGACATGAAGGTTTTAGGAGCATTCACACAAATGCTCGTTACTAGGACTGGCTTGAATTATTTTTGTCTCCTTTACTTTTGAAACCACTCTAGTTTTGAAAAAAAAAAAACAACAAACAGTCCAGGCTGTCTTGCATTTTTAAACAATAATGAAATTATTTTGTGGGAATTATTAGTTATGACCAGCTGACACTATTTGAAGCCAGTGAAGCTTGCCAATATAGGAAAAGCAGCGTTGCAGTATTTGAAGAGCAGCTTGATTTAAGAATATCTTACATGAATAGTTACACTACTATATAGAACACAAATTTCCCATTTTCTATCATTCACATATTCCAGTACCTGAAGCATTCATTACCCTAAAAATCCCACACCTTTCACCAGATGGATCAACTTGGAGGCTGAGAGAACACACCACAGCTAATTACCAAACACACAATGGAAACAATAGGTTTGGGGGGCACTGGTTTACGCACAAGGGCAGGTTCTTCCAGGCTCAACCCAACAGCCAAGTGATGAGAAGATTTGGTTATTTTAGTCAAGTGTCTAGAGAGACCTTGGGAAACTACTTAAAGTTTGTATACAAATAGAAAACTCTCCTACAGCACGTTTTCTCAATATAATTTTAAGGAACTATTATTGTGTGTGAGATCCCAGGTAGCAGAGCAACTGTTAGACACGAAATATTGCAGGAATTACTTTTTAAGCTTTCACCGTTAATAAAACTGCTCAACCTCATACCAAAGCCTTAGATGTCCAGCATCTATATTGCTTATATGACCGGGGGACTCCAAGTCACAGCTAACAGGCAACACTGTCCTCTCCTGTGGCTGCAAACCAGTAGGAACACCACAGGCAACAGGGAGATTCAAATCTGGTTTTAGTGTATGTTTTTCCTCATTGCTGTTGACAAGGAGCTGGCAGAGCCTGGGGATCACAATTCACAGAGATCAATATAAATCTGAGCCAACGCCAAAGGGAGTGCTCCCACCTCAGCAAGATACAGCCAGTCCACCCGTTGTGCCAGTGGGAGCAGATGGAGCTACATGAACTCAGGTCCAAATGGATCCACAAGTTCACCAGTGCCAAAAAAGCCCACAACAGCCCCATGATCACTGGTGCCAGCACAAGAGAGAGAGCGCTGAATCACACAGCCCTTAGATGGGACTGGGCTTTTCAGCAGCAACACTTACTGGCAAGTAAAGAAAGATGGTAAAATGTAACCTATGTGTATTTTTAGAAAACATCTCTTACCCTTCTAAAAATATGTTTTCAAATGCAATTTGTAAAAATAAAGTTGTCAGTGTTTAACAAAAAAGTGCACACCACTATATTTGCAAATTTCTATCTGGAGCACTGGGAAGAAGGTGATCTACTCCTAAGAGAGTAATAGCAAAGCAATCAGGTTTTCAGCACACTATTGTACAAGCATTAACAGTGGTTTTATTTGCTCTATGTCCTTGGAATGTTATAGCCAAGCACCCAGTGTCACTAAGGACAAGGTTTTCTGTTACAGAGCAGCCAGCTTAACTACCAGGTACCATCAAAAGGAGCATCTTTCCTGGCAGCACAGTTCCACCCTCTCTTATCCCATAGGTTTGTCCCTCATCTGAGCCCATGAGCCAATCCAGTGAGCAAACAACAACAAAAAAAATAGTCATTTCTATAAAAAGTAATTTCCGTCACTCTGTTAGTTTGATGTAAGGTGATACAGACACAAGGGTAGGGGTGGGAGCAGCACCAGTTAGACAACAAAAAGGCTGAACTATGTGTGTATTTTCACCATTCAGATATTCCAGTGCCACCCAGGTGAGGGGAAGGTAAAGAGCCAAGAAGACCTACCTTCCAGTCCAACATACAAATAAGAGATGGGAACAAAGGGAAAGTGTCATTTACTTAGTCCACAGGAACACAAACATTAAGAAACATTTGGATTAGCCACTGAATCTCTGAATTGGGAGCAGAAGTGATGTCTGCTCGTCTGGAAACTCTGAAAAGAGTCCTTGTCTTTGACTGAATACAGAAAAATGATGATAAATGCAGCAGCAGAAACACAGTCTCCCTGCAAGCTTTACTTGCAGCTAGGCAGAAAGCAGAGAGGAGATGACCTGAGAGGTGACAATTGGTGCAGGACCTTCAAAAAAAAGTTCTGAGTTAATGTTTCCATTAACAGGTTTATCCTGCTCCTGAGACCACCACACTAAGATCTAGGTCATAATTAGTTTGTGCTTTTGATGGAACAGAAGCAGTTCCAAAAGCATCCCCATCAGGTTTGGCAGGACCTTGTCATGCTGCCCTCAAAACATACTGCCCAGTACCCAGCAGACGTGCTCAGACAGAAGCAAAGGGCCTTCAACACCAGGGCAAGACCAGTTCCTCACTCCCATAAAGGTCAAAAAAACCCAAAACACCCATGCAATGAAGGAAATTAATTTGGAAACTCTACAGCCTCCAATTCCATCTAGCTTTTTCTCTTGTTATAATTTGTATTGAACTTGCTTTTTCACACAATGTGCTTGCCTTTGTTCCAAAGTTTTCCTGTAAACAGTGCTAGTAGCACAGTTTGCTAATTTCCTTGCCAATACTGTCTCCAAGTACATTATAAAATTATATGTATACTCCACCAACTGAGTAATATACAAGCTCCCAAATTTGGTCACCCAAGTGACTAAACTTTTGTCTGGAGAACATCAAAGTACATGTCTACAGTCTCCAGGGTCTAACTCATGCTCTGCAACACTAATGACTACATCACAAGATTATTGTAAGCTCTATTTTGGAACAACAATGAATATTTATCACTTACTACTGACAATTACTCCTCTTCCACTATCCACCATGATTAAGACAAATTGCTCTCTCCAAGCCCAGCCAAGAGACACCCCAAATGCAAAGACCACCAGACCTGATGAAGTTTGCATTTAAGACAGAAAATATATTACTGAGAAGTTAGCAAGAGTTTCATTGATTAAATGAACTTGGAACAGCAAGACCAACCAGAATCATAAGGGTTTTTTGTCTTTTTCCACATAACTTTGTGAATATTATTTTTCATATTAAAATAACCACTAAACAGTAAATGCACAAAGCAAGGATAATCAGATTTAAATACCAGTTTATCATGGAACTTTGGCAGTTGCGTGTTAAATTTAATGGAAAAGCTCTTAAAGAGCCCCAGTTCCTACAGAATATTCTCCTTGACATCCCTTTCAAAAGCAGCTGTTCCAGTGGGAATGAGGTTGACACTGTCCTATGACAAACTGCTCGAGTACAGCTAGACCCCAGCTCTGAAGATTGTGTGTCACTATCATCACCTCCTAACGACTTCCCAAATTCATTTGCACGTAACCCCAAGGAAGTGTGGAGTCAAGTCGATGTAAAGACTAACTCGAGTGCACATGATGAAGAGACATATTCCCCCTGCAATTGCAGGCTACTGGGAGAAATATGTTTGTGTTATAAATGACGAGGCAATTGGGTCACATCAAGTGTAGTTCCCAATTGAACTGAGGAATATTTTTTCCCATTTCCCAGAGTTTGTAGCTGCACCTGACTGAAACCCTCAAGTTGGTTTGTTTTTCAATGACACAACCTCAGAGACCATAAACACAACATCAGCCCCATGAAGACAACAACAAAGCAGCAGCACTCCAGGTTTAGTATTGGTTGCAGAAATCCAAGATTCTTCTTAAAAATAGATTTCAGCACAGGCTAATTATTTTGCCCACTTTACTGTCACTCATATTCACACCATTGAGGAGAAACGCTCTCAGGCATGCCAAATCTTTGGGTGTTTTTTTTTTTTCTTTCTCCCCACAAATGAAATTACACATCATTTCCTGATTACTCCATTCCTCCACAATTCCAGGCTTTTGAATTCCTTAGTCAATCATCACAATTGAGGCCACGGACAAGAAAACCCTCATGGACGAATTGAAACCTTGAGCCAGCCTTCCCATTTTCAAAATGGAAACTATTGTTACCAAAAAACTCAACTGATTATACTACAGGCTTTTAAAAGCTGAATTTTTTCTCTCTTGAGATTGAAATCTCCCAAACAAGCTGGTACAGGTACCATTCTCGTGCTTGTAGATTAATTATTTTCTTGTGCAGGTAAACTGGGTTTTTTCAAGCAGCATGCTGTTCTCATACTTGAAACAAAAAAACCTCAATATTTAGACAAGGAACATCAGAGCCACAATTCATTAACTGTTATCAAAGGAATCAAGTAGAGTAGCAAGGCCAACCCATCTGTTTTGGAAGGCATCAAAAGATTACTCCTTCAGCTACAGTCAGAAGGCATCAAAATAGTCACGTTAACTCCACCAGCCGTTTCTCAGATTTGAAATCTAAGGTACACAAAAAGTTTTCTAAGCTCCTCTGAATATCCAAGTCACCTTAAAATTCACGCTGCGCAACGAGTCCTGTCCCATCCACTTTCCTCTTCCAGGTGGGTGTGCTGAAGGCATGAAGCCTGTGTGCTCATACCAGAACATTAACACTACTGCTTTTCACTTCAGTCATCAAAAAGTTCCAAAAAGTTACTTTGAAACTTAGCCTCGATTAACAAGCAAAACCCTAGTTAACCGATGACTATTTACCTTAAACCAAAGCAAAACTAATGTATTTGAAGACCGTCCCACAAATGCCAGAAAAAGCTAGCGAGGCCCTGAACCATCACCTGTACTAAATGGAAAAGTAAATTCTGTATCATAGATTTATTTCGTTTCAGCATTTTGTTTCTAACTAGGGTTTCCCAAAGCAGGGGCTGAGAAAGAGAGCAGAATGATGAAAGAACTCAGCATTAAGAATACATCAGAAAAGCGAGAAGCCAAAAACTCAAAATAAAGCTGAAGCTCACATCAGTTCATACTTAGCACCTTTATTTTTGAAGAAGTTTCAGGTTCAATTCTCTGAATCAGCTCCTTCATTCTCCGTAAGCTGCACAGTGCCCAAATACTACTGCAATAAGCACTTTAGAATTATCAAGCACTATTGAGAGAGTAGTAATCCTCCTCCTTCAGAGAGGAGTTTAGTCATGGTTGGAAAATGAAAATTGACCATTTAATCCCAGAGATTTACACCGCATTTCTAACTCAGATCTCAGTGCTGTAGAAGCTTAACAGAACCATTGTTTGACCATGCTGAGAACTGTGTGGAAAAAGGGGCTAAGGTTGCTGCAGCTGTACTTCCCGACGTCAAACAGATTTACATGCTATTCAATAGGATCATTTTCATTTCATATTGTCCATGTTCTCTATTATAAAAATTCATTCATCTTGTAACCTTTAAGTTACAAGATGGTGATGTCCGCTCCATTTAGACTTAATGGATGGTCATTCTAGTCTGAGCCTCCTGAAAAAGTGAAAGAGCCTGTAGTCTAAACACTTTATTACAGAAAAAACGGCAACTGGGCTCATTTGACAATTTATACCATCAGGCATTTGTGGGACAGTCAAAGGAGCAAAATCAGTTTACTTGAAAGATTTTACAGTTTTCCACAGAACAAAGTTTAATACAAGAAAGTATTACACAATTACCCTAAAATAAACGCACTGACAACATCAGTCTGAAAGCCCTGTAACTCTGTCTTGGTATTTGATTTCTTCGTTATGGCAGAATACCAAGGTGTTATCAGGTTTCTTTCAGATGAGCAAAAAGCAAACAGAACATCTACTGCCTTCTCCACACACTCTACTCTCAGACCTCCTTCCTACCGGGAGGATGGGAAGTTCCCTCTGTTTGCTCTCCCTCCTCCTGCATATTCTCTCCATAGTGACCATTCCCAAGCCATTTCCTAAAACCTATGGGTGAAGAGTAAACCATATTCTTATATGGAAGAGCCAGCTCTGTCATCCAGAGAAACAAGAGGAGAAGGAGAGTGACAGATGCTGTCCTTGTACCTGGAAGGGCAGCCCAACCTCACACTCCCAAGTCACAAACCACAAAGCCAAAAGGGTGCTCTGTTGAGCCATATTTAAGAAGTGTTGAACCACTTGAAAAATACTTCCAAATTTTAATTTGATGATTAGGAGTTTTAAAGAGGTTGTTCTGCTGACAACAGTCCAAGAAGTGTTCTTAACTACTGGTCTTAAAGTCAGAACACCTGACTGCTACCTTGAGGACTTGGATTCTATTTCAATTTCCGCAAATTTGCCCAGAGCCATCCAGGAGACAAATGTTTCAAGTGTCTAATGCAGCCTCCCCTGCTACAACACGATGACACCTTCCTTTCCAAAGCACACCAAGTTCTCCTGCTGAAAGCCCTGTACCTCCCACGTATATAAAAACTACAATAACTAATATCGCTTCGACAACTTAGCGGAAGGAATCTCAGATTTTTCTTCATTTTCACAAATCGCTTCCTGAAAAGCCTCTGCTATTTTCAGTCAGTAAAGTAATAAATAGATCACTGGCAGTACCAAAATAAACATGAAGACCTCTAAAAAAAGGCTACTTATTATTAGGTATACATAAAAACTCATCACACTCTTTGCTCAGATAACATCAATCAAAGAAAAGCTCCTGAGTCTCAACTTCCCTGCAGTTAATGGGCTCCTGCAATACATTTACAGGCTCCTGGAACTGGACAAAAAAAAAAAAGAAATAAAGGAAATTAGTCAACAATTTTCCTATTCATTAACAGAAGCAAAAGCCCTTCATGGAATTGCAGCATTCTTAAAAAGAAGAATCATTTTGTGTGTACAGACTTATTAAAAAAAAATCTGAAATTGCAGAAGTAACTTGTTATCTTTAATTTGCACAGTTCCCTTTCCTTTAATTTTCTAGAAAATCTCACAGAGCCTAAAAAATCCATACCTGCCAAAGAACAGAGACAGTCCTACAGAAAAACTTAGGCAAGAAGGAGAAGGTAGCAGGTTTTTTTAAAGAGGGATTATGAATATGAAGAGAGATACATTCTTAAGTGAGATACTTCTGCATCTTCAAGGATTTTCTGAATTACAATCACTTCTAACTGCACAGAGCATCAAAACTAATTCCAAAGAAGAAACCATTTTTGTCAAAGCTGATTTTCCTTAATTGTCTGCAAACCAGAGGCTCTACCAATAAGCTCTATCAGTAGCCTTTATATTCTCCATTCAATACAAAAATATACTACCAGTGCCTCAAAATGTTCCATGCCTGCACGCATTGAACAAAATTTTTTTGCAAGTGTACAAAACCCAAGTTACTTCCATTTCAGAGCTACACTCGATGACATCCCACGCTGCCCAAACTCTAAGGGCCCTGTTTCTAAAGATGTACCAAGTAACAACCACTCGCAGCCACAGCATCTATACCAGGACCCATTTCTTGTCCCACACAGGTACACAGACTCGAGGTACACAGACCCTTCGGCACTTGGCACAGGCACACAAGTTCCTCCTCATTTCTTCAAGTTTTGAAGTTTCTCCAGTTCTGACTTAGAGGATGCTCTCATAATGTTTTTTCCAGAGCACAAGCCACACCTATATCCTCTTTCCTCTGCGTTTCCACAAAGCTTTTCTCAATCCCCTTCGCAAGGAAGTTTCCTCGGAGCCCTTTTTCCATCGAGGCCTTCCGATGGGTAAGGCTGGAAACCGCCCCCCCTCCCGCAGCCCCGAGGGCAGCCGCACAAAGGTACCCGCCTTCCGAAGCACCTGCACCACAGAAAACCCCCCTTCCCCGAAGAGAGAGAGCCGCCGCCGCCACGGCCGATTCTGGGTCTGGGCACGGCCCAAACTCCCAAAACTGCGGGATGGGTCGGCGCCGGCCGCCTCCCCCCCGCCCCGGGCGCTGCCCCCTCCCCGGACCCAGGCCCGGACCCCTCCCGGCCCTCACCTTGAGGATATTCTCGTAGATGGTGGCCCGGAACTCCAGCAGCGCCTTCTGGTCGAACTCCCGGCCGTGGATGATCCGCATCTGCTTGAGGAAGGTGGATTTGCCGCTCTCGCCGGCGCCCAGCAACAGGATCTTGACCAGCCGCCGCACGGCCCGTCTCTCCCGGGCCAGCATCGCGTCGATCTCCCGGCTCCGCCGCCGCGCCTCCCGCTCCGCATCGCGGCTCCGCTCCTTGCCCTCCCGCCGCGGCTGCTCCCCGCGCCCGGTGGCCTCGGCCGGCAGCAGGCAGCGGCTCAGGGTGCGCACCACGCCGGACATGGCGGCTGCGGGACGGCGGGAGCGCTTCACGACGCCGCGGAGACCCCAGGCAGCTCCGCCAGCATCGGGCGGAGGCCACCGAGACGCTGGGACCCGGGAGGAGGAGGAGCAGGCGCCGCAGCCGGGGGCTAAGGACCGGGACCGCCCATTCCCCTTCTCCCGGCTCGGCTGGGCGACGCTGCGGAGGGAGGGGAGGCGGGTGCGGCCCGGGGAAGGAGGCCGGCCGGCTGGGGGGAGGGGTGGCGGCGGCGGCGGGGCGCGGCCCGCAGGCCCTACCCGGGGAGGGGGGTACCGCCGCCCCGCTCCGAGCGGTGAGGGAGTGCCGCGGGGTCGGGGAGCGGCGAGAAGGCGCCTCCGAGCCCCTCGGTCGCTATTCAGCCGACGACCGCCTCCGGTACCGCTGAGGCGCGGGGGGACGCCGGAGCCCCCGGCCCCTTCAGTCAGGGAGCGCCGCCGCCTGCGGAGGGAGGTGCCTGCCCCGCCCTCCCGCCTCTCTAGCGCCGCGTTCCATCCCATTGGGCGCTGGGAGTGTCGGTCAACGCCTCCCTCTTCCAATTGGAGAAGCCGACGTGTGGGGCGGGGCTAAGCGGGCGGCCGGCCTCAAGGCGAGGCGGTGCCGTGAGGGACAGCGCGGGGGCGGGGATGGAGGCGGAGCTTCCCCGCGGGAGGCGGGGGATACACCAATCAGAGGCGAAGGGGCGGGTCTCCAGGCGAGGTGGTGTCGAGGAGGCCTGGGCCTCGTTGTGGGAGAAGGCGGGTTCAGCGCGCGGGGCGTGAAGTGACGTGGAGGTGGGGCGTGAGGCGGCGGGGCCTGGCGGTAACGGGGCCTTCGCCGGGGAGGGGGTTAGTGAGGAGCCGGGGGAAAAAACCCAAACATCGGGAGTGATTCCGCACCGCAGCAGGACGGCCGTCAAACTGCAAAAGTCGCACAGTGACATAAATCGCGCGGTCGGCGCGGTGGAGGGGTGTCCTCCAGAGAAACCCGGACGGGCCGCAGAGGTGGGCCCGTGCCGGCCTCATGACAATCAGCCAGGCCCAGGGCAAGGTCCTGCACCTGGGTCGGGGCAATCCCCAGCACAAACCCAGGCTGGGCGGAGAATGGACTGAGAGCAGCCCTGAGGAGAAGGACTAGGGGTGTTGGTGGATGAGAAGCTCCACACGAGCTGGCAGCATGTGCTGGCAGCACAGAAAGCCCCCCTGCCTCCTGGGGGGGCATCCCCAGCATCCCCAGCAGTGGGGCCAGCAGGGCAAGGGAGGGGATTCTGCTCTGCTCTCCTGAGACACTGCCCCCCTGAAGTGCTGCCTCCAGCTCTGGGGCCATCAGCATCAGAAAGACACAGACCTGCTGGAGAGGGTCCAGAGGAGCCCATGGAGATGCTCTGAGGGCTGGAGCCCCCCTGCTGTGAGGACAGAGTTGGGGGTGTTCAGCCTGGAGAAAAGAAGGCTCTGGGGAGACCTTAGAGTCCCTTGCAGTATCTGAAAGAGACCCACAAGAAAGCTGGAGAGGAGTGATGTAGCAATAGTGTATGTAGTGATAGGATGAGGAGTAATGGCTTCAAACTGGAAGAGGGGAGATTTAGATTAGAATATTAGGAAGAAATATTTCACTCTGAGGGTGGTGAGACACTGGCCCAGGTTGCCCAGAGAAGCTGCGGTCCCATCCCTGGAGGGGTTCAAGGCCAGGATGGAGGGGGCTTGGAGCAACCTGGTCTGGTGGGAGGTGTCCCTGCCCAGGGCAGGGGGTGGAACAAGAGAAACTTTAAGGCTCCTTCTGATCCAAACCATCTTACCCTTCTATGATAAATGTGTCATCACTGACAGAATAAACAAGTAAATGCCGTCAGGGCACTTCAACACCCATAGTGCTTTATTAAGACTGTTTTTAAAATCATACAGGGCTCTCTCTCTGCAGGCCACAGCCTGAGGCCTGGCTGCCCTGGGGAGCCCCAGCCAAGCGGATTCAGCCCGTCATGGCAGGGGCTGGGGTCCAGCCTGGGGCTGGGATCAGCGCGGGGCTTCTGTCGCCAGCCACAGCACACTGCACCGCTCTACGAGGAATCTCATTTTTTGATTGACATCAGGTGTAATTGCTTGTAAAGCATATTGAAGCAATTTAGTGCTGGGCTGATGATGATGCGGGGATTAAAGTACCAAAGTACACATCTGAAAGAAAATCCCCTTGGTTTCCTCATTAGGTACTGGAGGAAAAAAAAGAACATTTTTTGGCAGCAGCTGGTATGTGCCACCTAGCAGTGGCTGGGATCCCAGACCTTCTGGCTGCAAAATGAAATTATAAAAGACAGGCACATGTCTTCAGTTCTACGAGATTATGTGGTCCTTCCTGTATCACTTCTTTTGTCAGTGCTTCCAATTCATGCCATAAACATCTAATCAAATTTAAGCTTCAGATAACTTGCCCTGCCCCAGGCCTGTACCAAACACTGAGGCAAATGACTAAAATGACAGATTTCATAGAGAGTTAAGGATGGTAAGAAGCCCTCACATGCCCCAAAAGTGGAGGGAGTTACAGATTTAGAACAAAACCAAAAACAATTAAACAAAGCCTTTAATGAGGCAAGAATCCTGTATGAATATTAATCACAGTGAAATGCTGTTGTCAATGCTTCCCCGAGAAGTAAATCTCTTTCTCCTTAGCAAGAAGAGACACTTAAAAACACCTTGTTCTGCTCTCCTCCTGCCTTCTTAGTCTCTTAGACATGAGCCATTCATCACAGCACAGAGCCTCGAGAAAGTTATTTTCTTTTCCAGGATCTTACCCTTTGACTGTAGTTTCAGATGCAGCAGCATCAGTTCATTTCACATATAAAACACTGCTGTAATTCAAGAGCTTCCCCACTGGATGTCATCATTGCCCCACCAGAAGCCAGTCAGACCAGCAGGATGGAGACAACTCAACTTCAGAACCCCCGTGCTCTCTAGCCCTGATTTCACAACAGCTGAGCACTCAGGACCTGCTGGAACACACAGATGCTCCGCTGCCTGCAAATCAGACCCCATGAAACTGTGAAGTGCCCAGATTGATATTTTTTGATTAGCTCCATTACTCCTGCCTCACCGGCTTTGTCTGTGCCCTACTTGAGGTCCTCTTCAGACTTCTACGGTTCGAAGGGGTTTGGCAGAGAATTCACACAACTGTGAAGCCCAACTCCCGCGACAGGCCTGCTTCGTCAGTAAGTGAGAGTGAAATTTTAGGATACGATAAACTAATCAAACAAATCAGTCGCCAGACGTCCTTAGTTCTCTATGCATTCATCCATGAAAGCAGCTTTCAACAGCTCACATCTAATTGTCAAAAGGAAAAGGTCCACCCCTCCCTCTCTCCCCCGCAGCTCTGTTGTTCCTCATCTAATCATTCAGACGCTGTTCTAAAACCAGGACAAACCAGAATTTTGTTTACTGTGGGGGCTCTGCAGCAGTGCACCTTCTCTTGCTCTGCTGAGGGACCGGGCAGAACCTCACAAATGCACGTGACAAGCCCTATTGATGTTTCTGCAGATGTTTTGTTACGAGCACAAGCAATAGGTGTAAGTGCCCCAGTAAGAGCTTTAAAAGGGAGGCTCATCCTCAGTCTCAATGCCTCCCTTTCTGTTTCCTTATTATCTGCCCGGTTCCATGCTTCAGGATTTCCAGTTCATCTTCCTTCCTTGGCCTTTCGACTGGAATTAAAACAATATCTATTGATACAAAAGAAAACAATATTAATGACTTCATTTTTCTATTCCCTCTTTCTCAGTTTTCCAGATTTACCCTTTTTTTTTTTACTTCTACTCGGCTTTCCTATTCCCCATCTCTGCTTCTTTCTCCTGTTCTCTTTCCATTGACATGAAGAAATACTTATGCAGCTGCTTCCATTCCTTCTTCCTTCGTGTCCCATAGATATAGAGAGAGGGGGAAAGAGACTGAGAAATGGAAGGAAATAGAGAACTGGAGAGTAGAAAGAAAGAGGCAGTGAGGGCCACGTTATTTCCATTTCCCTTCTTGGCTACAAAGCAACTGAATTATGAGCAAAAAGACAAGGAGCTCATGGGGGAAAGGCTGGAGCATGAAATTCTGAGGCCCTGAAAAAAGATGGCAGAATATTAAAGCTGAAAAGCTCTATGGCTAGTGGGCTGCTTGTACATAAAGACCTCGTTGCAGATGGGAGTGACATCTGGGTAGCCATAAATGCAGTAAACAAGGAAGAAGTTGTGGAAAAAGCACTAAGGGAGAGCTCCAGTCAGTGGGTCCCATTTTTGGCTCACATAGGCCAGAGAAGGACATGGCCTCACTGATGAATGCTGGCACAAAGTCTGTGAAATGGAGAGGACTGAGGTGCCTCACCTTGATTCTTTCTATCTGTTTCAAGCCCCACTTCTTTCTGCCTGGGTCAAGCATAGAGAAGATGTATGGATTTATATGGGTTCCCCATGGAGAGGATGTATGGATTTAGCCCGTGGAAGGATGCAGGGCTGTCATTTAAGTGTCTCGAAGCTTGAGATTAGTTGACTTATCTCAAAGCCTTCCCAGGTCCTCACCTGGATGATGGCCCATTCTTTACCCAACCCATTGTCACCTGTAGCTTAAGGCCCGTGTTCTCTCCTCTGAAAGTGTTTTACCAGCATCGTTGGAGGAGGCAGAGCGTGAAGGAGGTGCCACCAGTTGAAGGGCCCGTAGCTGGGACATGGCTGTTGTTTTCCCAAGCGCTGCCAAGCATCCTCCTCACCAGGAAGAATATTTCATTCAGTGAAGCTGAGAAGCAAATTAACAAGGGGAACGTGCCCACTGCTGCGCAGCACTATCAGAGCTACTGCTGATGTCATTTAAACTTCAGAGTTTAGGCAAGAACCTGGCAATCTTGAGACAACAGCAAGAAAAAGTATTCACTAATGGAATCACCTGAGTTGATAAATCATCCACCTTCTCCTTTCTGACCACGGCACTAGATGAGCAAACTGAGCCGAAATATCAAACTGCAGTTACCCCAGGGCAGAAGCACTCCTGCCTTCGTCTGACTTATTTAAAGATGTTGGGGCCCTTGAATTGCTTGTTGTGCATTCAGATCGCAGAGCTTGTAGATCAGAAGAAGATTTATGATCTAAATCTCTTTTGCTTCTTCTCCGTTGTTGAGACTGTGACTCTCTTTGCCTGAGGACGTGCTGGAGTTTATAGGCACTTGAAGCCCTTACCTAAGCTGGTAGTTTTGACATGTTAAAAGAACCATATTCTGCTTACTGCATTCTCAGAGGTTTTATACAGCTTGTTCAATGGCCTTCTCTGCACACTCCCCACGGCAGAACAAAAAGGGGAGGGAGACAAAGTGAATAATGTTCTCCTGTAGAGGAAAGGAACAAGAAGAGTTCAAATAGATCAGTTATTTTCTAGGAATATCATTAAGTATATGGGAAACTTCCAGTACTAATATATTATTTTATTGCTATAGGTGTTGAGACCTTGGCTGGATGTTGTCCACAAGACTTTATGACCCCAACTGTAATATACCCTTTCTCAGAGATCCCAATTCTTTGAAGTGATTGCAATCTTAACTCCCATGAAGCCAAAGTACTTTGGCCTCTCTCAAGAAAAAACCCACTTACTAGTGAATTTGTATCTCAGTATTGACCTTTTCCCTTCTAACATTGCTTTAATAGACAGTTCTTTGGGATACACATCCATTCTTTTGATCCAGAATTGCCTAATGTTGTTGAGCTTCTAACTATTGACATCAAGACATTAAAAACTAGAACCAGACAAAGATCTAGAGAACCACGAGCAGCTGTATAATGGTAAGATTGGAAGAGAAATGGATAACCAAACATTGCTTTCATATTATAATTCTTTGATTTCAGTCTATTCTGATTTTTAATTATATTTTTTTCCCCTTTGCCTGCTTTGGGAGTCCAGAGGCTGCAGAACATTTGATTCATACTGTTTGTGAATTCACAAATGTGGATTTTTTTGCAGTGACCCAGCCCAGCTGCCACTGAGCAGTAAAAATGTCAAATTATGCCAAGGCAAAGTATGCCTCCTCCTTTTATTAAATTTGCAGACGCCCTTTTTTCTTTTTCATATGATATTTTCATCTTCTGTCCCACAGAGGATACATTACTCATATAATATGTGAGTCGTGACACTTCACGTAGTTACTTTTCACTATTTTCAGACTGCTTGACAGTAGCCTGTTCTCCTTCATTACACACCAGCCGACGAGTGGATTAGTTTACTTTCAAAACACAGAACCTCATATTAATCCCCAAACAATTAATTATTGAGAGAAGACAAGCATATTTTTAAACCCAGCCTGTGACTTTTCTACTTATATCACGCAACAAGGCGTGATCTGTGTAATTCCAGGCACATCCTGCCCAGTGTCCTGCAGGCTCCGAACTCTCTTCGTGAAGTTCCCATGGTTGCACTCAGGGATGAGGTACCTTGGTCTGGGGGTGTGGAGACACCAAAGTGGGGCTTTGCTCAGAGGGGTTTCCTCAGAGGACACAGAAATGGGACCTGTGGGATCTGAGGGGCCCTTGCTTTTGAGTTCTCAAGCTAGGGACGTATCCCTAGAGCACAGGGGGACAGAACAGGCACGTGCTGTCTCCAGAACTCAGAAACATCTTAGAAGCAGTTCAGAAACAACCGAAAAGCAGACACAAGCCTTAAAAGCATTTGGACCTCTGATTTGGAGATCTACTGGGCAGTAAATGACTAAGTGACTCAGGAAGTCAATTCAGGTGTTTTGTTTAGTCATCTATGTCATAAAAAATCATAGAAAACAAGATGAGTGACACTAAGAGAATAAAAAAACCAAAAGGCACAAATCTATACAGTGCAAAAACAAAGCCAAAGAAAATGGAGGTCCCTGAGAACAGAACCTAAAGTGTTTGCTGCCAAGCTATGTCCGGTTTTTCTGCATTGTTTTTAAAATGACTTTTCATCTGGTGATGCAGAGCCAAATTTCTCCACGGGTAACATGTAGCTCCCCAAACTCGTAGGAAATTAGCAAGCCTTAATAAAATTTATGCATGGCTTGCTATTGCAGTTCCACATCTAAAGGGAAAACAGATGTTCTGTTTAGTTATTCTCTTCATGTCCAAAAGAAAGCTGTTGGTTACAGGGTTGTTGCTTTTTTTTTTTTTTACTAAAAAAAAAAAAAAGTCTGGTGCTGAAAAGGTTACAAATGATGCAAATTTTACAATCCTACTCCAAGGCTCTCTGCTAACCCGAATTGCTGAGGTGATGCTCCCAGGTGCCTGTCACTCTCTTACCAGCCTCATCAGTCTTCACATCTACACTTTGGGATGAATAAAGAGCAGGGAGTCCGTGGTGTTTGCCTGTGCCCATGAAGGGGTTGGCAGGCCCAGCTTCCCAGCCCTCTGGATGGTCTGTAAGGAGAGGCAGAAAGGATGCAGCACTGAAAAGCATGTGGTTTTAGGGATGGCACTAAGTGGGTCTCTCAAGGCTTTGGCAAGAAGGAGAAAAATCGTGATTCCTCACCTCCTTCACCTGGTTCCCTCCACTCAACACACGTTGTGTGTTCTGTCCGCAGCATTTTCCACAGAAGGGCAACCTTCTCTCTTTCCATTTTGACAGAATTATTTTCGAAATGTGCAAAACCATTGGCACTTCACAGCGAGTGTTTGCCGCAAACAGGGCTGCGTGCATCCACATCCATCTGATATTCATTCTTTGCTTTGCAGATGAGTATCAAACACAGAGCCTTTCAAAATGCTAATTCACTGGGCTGCTATATTTGTTTGTTTCCACGACCTGATTATTCACTGCTCCCTGAACGGGGTGGGGGGGATCCCACCCTTCTTTATTCCTCTGGACATTAATACAAAAAGCGGGTCCTTGTCCACACAAAAATGCCCCAAAAGCACAACAAGTGCAATAAATTGTAGCCGTTGGCTTAATACCCTTTCAAAGTATTTATCCAAACAATCCTTTTTAGTCTGTGAACATTCGTGATCTTACAGATCATGTGAAAGGATAAACACTCACCTGCACGCCTAAATGTGAACTAGCAGCTAATTTAGGAATTACTAAGTCTCCAAAAATGGAGAAGGAAGGGAGTCTGTCATTTAAAAGAAAGGTTGGGAATGATGCAAAGCCCAGGCGGCAGGAATGCAGAGAAGAGCCAGCAGGAACTAACCAGATGAGTGATCAGCATTTTATTCAGACGGTGTTTCAGCGTCCACCCAGAGGAGATTAAGTATCCTGTCCTCTCCGTGCAGAAGAGGAGAAATAAATCAGGTTTTACCACAAGCGGGGTGGCAGGGAGTTAATTAGGGATGGGGAAAAAAAAATACATATTTCAGTTTGCAAAGGAATAAAAAATGAGCAAACGAAAGAAATAAAATACACTGGAAATGTGTTGGAGCACACCTGGGAACCAGTGACTGAGAAGCCTGCACCGGGAGTTGGTGGCCACAGGGGACTGCAGACAACAGGTGACTCGACAGCTCCTCGGAAAGCTGCAATCCGGTGGCCAAATGCTGTTCCTCCGAGTTGTCACATGAAAACAGACGTTTCCTGGGCCCCGTCTCCTGTCAGATTCTCTCAACAACAAAGCGTGTAAAAAAGGCAAGGCTGCAACGAGAAATAAACAGACTTTAGTTTTCCTCTCAAAGCAGTTTTTAAAAAGCACAACCCCCGCTGAAGCCAGCAGGAATTGCTCCGTGGAATTCACCTCCCTGGATTTGTGCAAAAATAGGATATGGCACATTTTGCTATTAAAACAAGCAGAACTAGACAAGAAAATTAGTAGAAGCCACAAGAAGCAGAACGGTGGTAAAGGTGCCCCATGTTCAGTGATTTCCATTAATGAATTACCAGTAAAGCTCAGTTAATTGAGTAGTAGATACTGAGACAGCATCTGCTCTGTGCTGCTGGAGCACACGTGTGTGGACACCTTAAAGCAGGAGGGATTTCAGAGGTGATGCAGCATTTTTCCCCCTGTTCCAAGGTGAGGTTAAATGTGTCTGGGAAGTGAATCCTCCTTCTAAGGAAGATCAATTCCAAACCCAGAGCCCAGTTCCTGCTTCAGTCAGCTGGATGTCACTGCTGTGCTTCCAGGAGGGGTGAAGGATTCTGTTTCATGCTGGCTTTAAGCCGTGGGTACCAGTAGGTTTGGGGGCAATGGCCTTGCTGCCAGCTGGTGGGTGACATATTCCTTCCGGGGAAAATGGCACATGCCATTCTAGATCTGCTGATGTCCCCTTTTTGCCAAGAATACCATAGAATCATAGAATCATTTTGTTTGGAGAAGACCCTTGAGATCATTGAGTCCAACCATCTACCCTACTCTATAACGTTCTCCCCTAAGCATATCCCCCAACACCACATCTAAATGACTCTTCAACACGTCCAGGGACGGTGACTCAACCCCCTCCCTGGGCAGCCTATTCCAGTGTGTGACCACTCTTTCTGTGAAAAATTCTTTCCTAATGTTCAGTCTAAACCTACCCTGTTGCAGCTTGAAGCCATTCCCTCTTGATCTGTCACTAATTACCCGCGAGAAGAGACCAGCACCAACCTCTCTACAGTGTCCTTTCAAGTAGTTGTAGAGAGCGATGAGATCTCCCCTCAGCCTCCTCTTCCTCAAACTAAACAGCCCCAGCTCCTTCACCCACTCTTCATACGATTTGTTCTCCAGGCCCTTCACCAGCTTCGTTGCCTCCTCTGCACCCGCTCCAGCCCCTCGATGTCTCTCTTGGATTGAGGTGCCCAGAACT